>VMKM01001420.1:0-124531 GCA_008360985.2 Macquaria ambigua
CCTCCTCCCCCTCCTTCTCTTCCTCCCCCCTCCTGCTCCTCTTCTTCCTCCTCCCCCCTTCTCCTGCTCCTCTTCTCTCCCTCCCCCTCCCTCCTCCTCCCCTCCTTCCCCCCTCTTGCTCCTCCTCCTCCTCACTCAGTCAGGTCTGAACTCTGACATGAACTCATGTTGAATCCTTCAGTGAGACTTCTCATCGTCTCTGATGTCCAGAACAAAGAGCTTTTCTTCAGTATCACAGTGACATGTTACGCTGCAGACAGGAGCTGCTGATGGACTCTGACTACATGGAGACTGATACAGGGACTCATGTTGTAGCTCGCAGCGTAACATTATACATCCTGTTTACATCCCCCAAAGCATTATGGGAACTGTAGTTCCAACACTTAGAAATAGACAGAGAACCGAACTGTTCGTGCTGCAGAGTAAATGTATTCTGGACGTAGCTGAGACTCCGAGTGTCTCGTCATCACGGTTCTTATAGTCCTGAAACACGGACTCTATTGACTGGTGTTTGGTCATGATGAGGATCAGCTGACTGTGGACAGAAACACCTGGTCAGGGTCAGGTGTGTTCAGCTGGTCTCTGTAGAGGCTGAAGCTGCACCTGGTTTCTGTCCCAGGTGGTTCCCGTAGGAAAGCTACAGGAAGCTGCCGGGCTGCTCTTCAAGTTAACCAGACGCACGTCTAACAAAACCTCCAGCTGCTCTTCATCTTAAAGTCTGAAGAACTGAAGCAGGAATCTCTCCTTTGTGCCGTCCGCAGGAGAGTCGGACAGGTGAGGTTTCTGCTTCACCTGAAGGCTTTCAGACAGTTTGACAGAGAGGAGACGTGATGGCTTCATGAAGCCTCTCTATGGGAACATCTGGGACCGGAACCAGAACCAGAGACGCTTTGGTGATCAGTAGTGATGTGACTGATCAGCACATCACTCGGTCATTCTCTTATTGAGCAGCGTTGGTGTTTATGTTCTGTGAGGACTGACCAGCCTTTAACCTGAGCAGCCGCCTTCTTCTTCCCTGTCTGTCGGCACAGTGCGGCGTGTCTCTGTGTGTTACCGCCACCTGGTGGTCAGTGGAACAGTGAGACATGATTGGACTGTGATGATAAACAGGTCAGAAGCTCCACGTTAGAGAGACTCTGTTCTTCATGATGTTCTGTTCAGGATGAGTGTGACGAGAACACCTGAAGGAAACAGGATGACGTCATGCTTCTCACCTGCGTCAGCAACAGACGCTCTGATGAGTTCAGATGCAGGAGGTGTCAGGTGGTGATGATGATGATGTTGTTGATGTTCCTGTGTTTGTGTCATCAGGCTGCAGGTGTCCAGACCTCACAGTGCCTTCTCTCCGGTGCCCTTCACTCCTGCGTTCACCGGTAAGAACACCTGTGTGTGTGTGTGTGTGTGTGTGTGTGTGTGTGTGTGCGAGACCAGGTGACTTTGTGTGACCGCTTGTGTCTCAGGTGGATCAGTCCGTCTTACAGCCACCCTCTCGTGTCCATGTAGCTAAGACATCGACTGGAGTCTGTTCTGTAATCAGAAGCACTGGGCGGATGGATACACGGTTGTTCTTCAAGAAGTAGTTCCAGCACATAATCTCCTAAATCCTCAAACCACAAACTGTTTTCAGATTAAAGATCCAACATCAATCTGATTTTCTACCAGCTGCTGGATTTATTTTCAGTTTGCTCATAAAAACAGGAAACACCAGAAGTTGTTTTGCATGAAGCCTGTGAGTCAGAGTGAAGGGCTGAAAACATCATGTGTGTGTGTGTGTGGAGCGATGAGGAGGCTGTAACCTTCCTCACATTAAACTAACAGAAAGCTTGTATCTCCATCATGTTCTCCACATGACGTCATGTCATTGTGTCCTCTTCTTCTTCTGTGGTGGTGTAATGGCAGCGGCTGGAGGAGTAGCTCCACCTGCTGTTCATCATATTCTCACAGCAGCAGTGATGGAGACGAGCTGCATCCACCGTCTGGTTAGTTTGTTAGCTTGTACATTCAGATGGCCGGGGGGGGGGGGTGTCAATGAAATCTGTTCTTCACACAGACACACTGTTGATCTGTTGCCACGGCGACCACAGGTAAACAGCATCTACCTGGAATGAATGCATGAGTGACGAGAGAGGACGTCTCTTCTTCTTCTTCACTAACACCTCTGCTCTAACACCTGCCTGTGTGTGTGTGTGTGTGTGTGTGTGTGTGTGTGTGTGTCCAGGTGAGACGGTGTCTCTGGTTGATGTGGATATTTCTCGGAGGGGGGGGAACTCTCTTCACCCCCCGACACCTCCTCCCCCGCCCAGACGGAGCCTCAGTCTGCTCGGTACTTTTCTTCTTCTGTTTCCTGTCTGTTGTCACTTCCTCTGTGTGATTGTTTGTCTGGCCCCCCCCCCCTCCGCACAGGTGAGCTCAGGTGAAACATTCATGTCTTTCCGTCTCTTGTAGATGATTTCGGGGGTCCTCCTCAGCAGCAGGGTCCGTTCATGGAGCACAGTGTGGGGGCGTCCATGCAGTCTCTGCCCCCCCGACCGCTAGTCCTGCCCCCCTCCCTCAGCACCATCCAACACAGCCTGAGCCTCAACGGTGACACACACACAAACACACACACACACACACACACCTGATCAGTGTAGATGTGTTGCAGGTGTGTGTTCAGACTAACAGCTGTTTCCTGTGTGTGTGTGTGTGTGTGTGTGTGTCTGTTGGTCAGACACCTTCCTGAGAGGTTTACCGAGGCCGGTCCCTCTGCGCCCTGACGGTCAGCACCCCCCACCCCGACTCGTCCCCCGCTGCCCCCTCGGTCGACCTGACGCCGGAAGCTTCGCCACCAGCCTCAGAGAGCTGGAGAAGGTGGGCCCCGGGGCCGAAGTCTGGGGCCTCTTCATCTTTATTGTTGGCTGGATGAACTAGATTTAGTGCTGAGGGGGGTGGAGCTCACCTGTTTGTTTGTGTGTGTGTGTGTGTTTTCAGTGTGGGTGGTACTGGGGGCCGATGAACTGGGAGGATGCAGAGATGAAGCTGAAAGGGAAACCAGACGGATCATTTCTGGTTCGAGACAGTTCAGACCCGCGATACATCCTGAGTCTGAGCTTCAGGTCCCAGGGGGTCACACACCACACACGCATGGAGCACTACAGAGGTAACACACACACACACACACACACCACACACCACACACACACCACACACGCATGGAGCACTACAGAGGTAACACACACACACACACACACACACACACACACACACACACACACACACACACACACACACACATTAATGGCCTGTAGAGCTGCTGCATCAAACTCAGATGGAGATATCAAGTTCAATATTAAAAAAACAAACTATGTTCAAAATCAAATTTTGGGGAAATATTTCAGAAATGCTGTAGCCAAAAGGCTGTTTTTCATACGTAGTTTCCTGTGTTTAAACCGGTTTCCTGTCTTTAAACCGGTTTCCTGTCTTTAAACCGGTTTCCTGTCTTTAAACCCGTCCTCTCTCCTCCTGCAGGGACGTTCAGTCTGTGGTGTCACCCGAAGTTTGAGGATCGGTGTCACTCTGTGGTGGAGTTCATAGAAAGAGCCATCATGCACTCCAAGAACGGGAAGTTCCTCTACTTCCTGCGCTCCAGAGTCCCCGGTAACCAACCACCTCTCACCTGTCTGACTCCACCTGTCTGACTCCTCCTGTCTGTCTCCACCTGTCTGCATTCACCTATCTGACTCCAACTGTCTGCATTCACCTATCTGACTCCACCTGTCTGCATTCACATCTGTCTCCACCTGTCTGACTCTACCTGTCTGTCTGCTGTATAAATAAAGCTTTACCTGCTCGTGTTCAGGTCTGCCCCCGACCCCGGTCCAGCTCCTGTACCCGGTCTCCAGGTTCAGCAGCGTTAAATCTCTGCAGCATCTCTGTCGCTTCTGCATCAGACAGCTAGTCCGGATAGACCACATCCAGGAGCTGCCGCTGCCCACGTGAGTACACGTTTGTTCTGATATACTTGTGAGGACCCTCAGTGACGTCACACACCATAACCTTCATGTTAAAACCAGGTCTGAACAGCCCACAGAAACCTGAAGCAGATTCAGGCCCAACTGAACCTCATCAGGAGGCCTGAGCTTCAGTCTCAACACCAAAAACAAGTTTTAACCTCATCAGTATTTAATATCTGAACACAAACACAAGACCTTTGTTCAGTGAAGAATAGATTGACTGTGCAGTTAGTGGACAAGAAGTCCATCTTATTTAGTTTGTGATGATGCAAAACGTTTCTGCTAAAACTTCAGAAAGTCTTCTTTCACCAGATGTTAAAGTTTGTCTTATTGTGCACCCGTTTAACACATTAAAAAGTACTATCTTAGTTTAGCGTGTTAGCATGCTAACATTAGCTAGTTAGCAGTAAACAGAGAGTGCAGCTGAGGCTGATGGGAATGTCATTAGTTCTGCAGGTATTTGGTCATAAACCAAAGTGTTGGACACATTAACATGTTGACCTGATGATGGCGCTACATGGAAAGTCAGAGGCTCACCAACATTATGACAGTTCATCCTGAGGGGAACATGAATGATGAACCGCAGACAGATAGACAGGCAGCTCCAGAGTGGCTCCTTAGTGCCACCTGTAGGTGATGAAGTCAGTTTGTTGTTGCTCTCTCTTCAGGCCTCTCATCTCCTACCTGAGGAAGTTTTATTACTACGACCCGGAGGAGGAGATCAACCCGTCCCTGAAGGAGAGGGGCCCGGAGCCCAGCAGCCAGCCGGGGGTCCCGTCTCAAACGTAGCACTGGAGCCTGAGAAGACAACGTGAGTCACTGCTGCACCCTGACTCCAGTCATAGTTAACAAAATGAGCAGTCAGAAGATATCTGCGTATACACGTTTCAGCTGTTAGAAACCCTTAAAAGTATCAATAATTCTTCAGATAGTTACCAACCTGTTTATTGATTAGACTGACAGGATATCTGCAGTTCACTGTGACCCATCAGAATATCTCTCGTTACGTTCTGAACAGTGGAAATTCAAGATTTCCTGTGTAGTTTGGACAAGTCAGGATATGGTTAGCTTAGCTTAGCATAAAGACAGGAAACAGCTAGCCTGGCTCTGGTTTGTTTCATCTGTACACAAACACACATTGGTCTTTGGTTCAGGCCTGAAACAGGATGTCATGTCACATTTGTGACGCGGGTAATAAATAATTATTGATCAGTGATCACTAATTGTTAATAGTGTGATATTGTACTAGACAAGCTAGAATGACTGAATCAGTGTTTCTATTGGCCGATCTTGCACGACTGCATAAGTCAAAGGTGAACTAAGGTGAACTCTGCCGGCCGGAGGTCGCACACAAACAGGAAATGCATCCACAGCTTTACATGTTCCAACTGTTTATTAGCAAACAAGTTGGGTGCAGTAACTTCCTGTTCTTGTTGCCACGGCAACCAGAGGAGATGCTGTACAGAAACACTCGGCGGCTGTTTGTCAAGAGAAAGTTCCAGCACAAAAAAGACAGATGTTTATCAGTGTTTTTAATCTCTGGACAGAGCCAGGCTAGCTGTTTCCCCCTGCTTCCAGTCTTTATGCTAAGCTAAGCTAACCACATCCTGACTTCAGCTCTGTACTTCCAGGATAACTCTGGAGATATTCTGTATGTTTCTTCATGTTCAGACTCAAACCAGCAGTGAATGTATCTGCTAACAGATACTATGTGTATCCAGTCCCCAACAAATGCTCTATTTCCTCGTTTGTTTGATAAAAACTACAGTGAGCAGCTGTTTGAAACATGAAACTATATTTTTGTGAGGAGTTTTTAAAGATTTACGTCTTCAGTAGGAACCAATAGGCTGTGAGCCACAGACAGGAAGTCAGACAGGACTGAGAGACGGACTGACATGTTGTCTGAACATGAGATTTGATGACAAAAGGGAAACTATAGAATAACAGCAGATGTGAGAGTGACAATAAACAATAAAATATTTAACAGTTTGAATAATTAGTAATAAAAACATGTTTCCTTTCTTTTTCCCTCCAGTTTTTCTCTTTTCTCAGTTTTTCTTCGTTTTTTGGACACTCGATCCCTGAAGGACGTTCAAACTTTCAAAGTGAACTCACAGACTGCAGCCTATCAGCTCCCTCCACTCAGTCCTGTACCTGGGCGGGTTTCAGATGATCCACCCTCCTCCGAGCACTCTGATTGGCAGGGGAGGGACAGGGGATGTGGAGACTCCGCCTCTCTTTTGATGTCATCACGGACTAAAGGAAACGTGACATCACTGTTAGCGAAGACGCTAAATCTCTAAAAAAAGCAAGAAGCTCAGTGTGAGGAGAGAAACACTGAGTCGCCTCTGGGATCCTTGAACTTCCAACACACCTGAACATGAAGAAGCACTTTGGGATTTAAACCGACAGCAACACTCGAGGTCTTTCTCAAAATTCACACCTGTTAAAAAATAATCTCAACTCAAGGTCCACTTTACTAACTTTACTGCAGCTTTGAAACGCAGTCAGATCTGTACCGACAGGGAGGCGTTTAGATCAGACCTGGACACTCCAGCATTTAAAACCAAAATCAGTTTATTGACTCAGAGGTGAAGCCTCATCACGGCAGAAAGTAACAGCGAAATTCATCACACGTCTTTGTAAAATAGGCGGTGCTAGCTGATGAACTACTGTAGCTGGAGAGCTAACATGCTAGCCAGCTGGGAACATGCTAGCACTAGTCAGGCTCAGTATCTGTTTCTCCGTCCACTCAGAGCTCAGCTCTGTCAGGGCAGCCTGTGATTGGTCAACAGGACCTGTTCATGTGTCAAAGTTCAACAAATAGACACAACCTTCACCTGTGCGATTGAATAAAGTGATTTTGGGTTGGAGCGACCAGGTCTAACCTTCAAACAGACCACATATTTAAAATCTAATCTACTCCAAAGTGACACACAAGTCAGCTCCCAAAGCATCCTGGGTAAAATGGGCAGAACAAACACGTGTGTTATCTGGACCGTGGCTAAATGTGGACTTTGAATTGGGTCAGTACCTGAACCACAACGGATGATTTTTCACAAGAACAAATACGACCGCAGATTAAGAAAGGCCTCGTCAGTGCACTCTGATTCTGTTATAGAGCCCCCAGATCCAAAGGTCAAAGGTCTCCAAAATGTCCTCCAGCTTGCTGTCGATGTTTTGATGTGACATTTTGGGATTCTGCTGCTGAGTGCTAAACTGAAGCCAGGGATTGTATCTTAACAAACAACTGAGGTGACGTCACAAACTGTTGCTGTTGAACACCAAAGTGTTGACTGAACTGAGCAGTTGGCGAAACCATCTCACCACAAGGTCCATTTAGTGGAAGTTCTGGAGCTTTCAGCTGATCAAACAGTCTTCCTCAGCATACAGAGCTGCCTGGCTGTCATGAGCTGCTCTGAGCACTTTAAGGACTTTTGGTCCGCGTTGGCTTGAAGGTTGAGAGTGAAAGTTCATTCTTCACCTTGGAAACAGCATTTGACCAAATAATCTCACCACAAGGTCCATTTAGTAGCTGTTCTGGAGCTTTCAACACCACAACATCAGCAGTTCTTGCACACCAAAAATGCCACTGTTTCCTCATGAACTACGTTTCGGTCCTCAGAACTCGTCCACGTTGACGTCTGAATTTTACCTGAAGTCCTCAAAGTGCTCTGAAAAAACAGTTTCATGACAAACTGTCTGCTGATGAAAATCCTGAGATACGGCTGAAAGCTCCAGAACTGACTGGAGCTCGAGGTGAGATCGTTTTGTCAGGTGCTGTTTCTGAAGTCAGCTTTAATTGAATGTCCTTATTGAAGATTTGTTCATTTGTGTTTGACGTAAACATGCAGCTTTTTTTCTGATTCCTGGACGACCTTTCCTCTGCTGTCCTGGTCCAACTGGATATGTTGACAGTGGCAACAGGGTGTTGCTGTGAATTTTAAGTATTTGTTGCCAGGATTATTTATCAGATGCTAAACCTTAAAGAAATAAATTTTCTGTTTGATACTTGTGTTAGAGTTCTGTTACCCGACCCAACTCTGACGAGCCAGTTCGTTGTGTAAAGCTCAGCGTTTTTCATGTTTGTGTACCGGGCCGGGCCTCCACTGTAGAGCTGGTTCTGACTTTCAGCCACCGTTCGTCTGGAAGAGGTCGAGTCTGAATTTAGGCAAAACAAGTCAGTTGAGTCTCAAAGAGAGGAAGATCATCAAGAGTTTGACTCCTAACTAACTTGATGTTCTTGCTAGTTAGCATTAGCCAACGGTAGCGCTAACTTTGCCCTAGCAAAAGTGAGAAGGACCAAGTAGTTAGCTAACTTTATCTAGTTCTGATAGAATGATTGTAATACTTGGCTTCTTCACATTTTGTTTTCATCTGATCAGTGATGGAACGCTGGTCGTTTTCACAGCAGTTGGGCTCAACTGTTTTCAAATGTAATTTATTATCATGCTTGTGTACGCAGTATTTTAGGCACTAGGCCAAGTCAGATGTAGCAGAGTTATTCAGAGATATCTTTAGGAACGTCAGGCTGAAGGCCGAGATCTGCTCCAAACAAACTAGTTCGTCCGACTACGTCTAAAGTCAAAAGTGTTCGTAGCTGCTCCAAACGGCCATTCTTGAAGACTGGGTGAAAAATCAAAGAGATCTTGAGAGGTTAGTTAGGACCCCACACACCTGGAGTAAGATCTCTGCATAAAGTGGCCGTGGTGGGTGGATTTTAGCTTTTGGAAAGTTGCAAAAATTGGTGTTTCAGGTGCCGACAGCACTTTGTTTGAAGCTCCTGAGGCCTTTAACCTGCCGAGCGAACGGTCAGTAATAGGACAAAATAAATAAAACACAAATATAGCTTCAGGTCTCGGGTAGGGTTTTGGTCTTACAGCTGCTGGTTCGGACCGGGTTCGGGTCTCATGCAGAACTCTAACTTGTAGTCTGACATTCCAGCCTTGAATCTAAAACAGCACAAACCTAAGAAAACTAATCCACGTCTATTTTTTGTAACATTTTTCAAAGTACTGGGTCGGGATTTAAGAAGTAATGAAGAGAAATAAAAGAGTTGACTAGAAAAGCAGGAACATACATCAGGGTAAAGGTCTGTGCAAAGGTAAAAATGGTTTTGTTTCCATTCCACAGCGTTTGGCAAGAAACACAGGATCCCAGGGGCGACCGGCCGCACCGACTGCTGCCGCAAGATTACCAAAAACTGAAAAAAAATAGAGGAAAAGAAGGAGGCGGCTTATCGTGACGACTACTGAACTGCAGCGTTACCTTGATGGACTGGACTTTTATTGATTCAGACACTGGTTCTGTCCCAGCAGAGACTGGGAACACTGGAGCTGGGACCTGAGCGCCCTGTGGGGACACTTCCATGATGTCAAAACAGTGGTGGGTGGGGGGCAGCACACTGAAGGACTGGAGACCTGCTGAAAGATGAAATTTTTGTTGTGGAGGAACAGTGAAGAAGTAATCTCTCATCTTTGGTGCAAAGCAGTCCTTTTTGTGCAGTCACCTGTTAATAAACAGTGTGGGCGGGGCTAATGTTTGTCTGCAGGTGGAGCTTCTTTCTGTCTTTGTTCAGGTTCGATACCCAGCCTTTCACCTTTACAAGAACACGTCTTTGGTAAGACTGAAGTGTGTCTGACTATCAAACGTCTCATGTTGACTTCTTTGATTGAAATCATCGTTTCTCCAGTTTTACACTTTTTGTGTGAGTTGTTGTGCAGCTGCTTTTGTTTAAATGACACAAAAACCATGTTTATATTTCTCAAAGCAGTGTTTTAAAAAAAAAGTATAGTTTCGGTCTAAGCACTGGTATCAAACAATTTCAAATGCTAACCAGAGGTAGCTGCCAGACCTTCATCACATCAGGCTCACAGACGTCTGGAGACAAAAACAGGTTTTACAGCCGTGCTAGCAAATGCTAACATCAGCATGCTCACTGTGACAATGAGGGGAGTTTAGCAGGAAATCATGTGACAGACTGAATCTGAAAAAGACGTCTTGTTTTGACCTCCATTTGCTTGACGACAGCAGCTCAGACGTGTGGCATTATTAATCATGTTACCTGTGCAGGTGAGTTACAGCATGTCCACGTACAGATCAACTTAGACAGATCCTGCTAAAGCTGACAGCCGTAACATGACGGTTACATTTTTCTGAGTTTTGCGTCACCTGCTCTGCGATCCGACAGCCTCTGTTTAATGTAGAGGTGTCATGATTCTTTTATGGCACGCTCCTGTTTAAGTCTCTCTGTTTGCAGACTGGTTATCCAGCTGACCCGGAGAAGCTCGTCTGCCCAACTCCTCCGAAACAGCAGACAGCAGTTAGCCATGTATCTTACTTTTATTGTTATTCTATTAGGCGCTGGTGTTGGCATTTACTCCTTACACACTCTACATTTATTCCTTTTATTGTTTTTTATTCTTATATTGTAATTTTTGAACCATCTGGCAGAAGAACTTCCTTCAGGATTAATAAAGTTCTGTCTTATCTTACCTGCAGCCAGTCAGGGACAAACCTGGTTTAGTGTTGCAGGAGAGTTTTATGTCACCAACACTGACTTAAGGAGACATAACAGGACTGACGCACACAAGTTTAGTAGTCGAGAGCAGAGCATCACAACACATTTACATCTGCGTCTATCAGAGGGACCGACAGGGAGTTCAGTAACACAGATACAAACTGGACCCAGAGGCCTGGACCAGAAACCAGTCCAACACCCCGGACGCCTGTTCGTTATCTGGCTTCACTGAGTCCAGAAAATAAATCTGACACAGAATCCACAGCAGGAAGTACAAGGCTTCAGTCTGCTGGATGAGTTCAGGACACACAGCGACAAAGACAGGAGGCAGGGCTTTCACACGCGTTGGTCTGTTGTCTCCAACAGCAGGTTACCATGGCGACGTACCCCGGTAACAAGTGAACCACCGCCGTGACCCTGAAACCCCCGAACCCTGCTTCATAGTACAGGCAAAGCTGCTGCTGGTTGTTTGTTGGGGTTTCCATGGTTACGACCAACTGAGCATGCTCCACTTCTGATATTAATGACTTGATCGTTAACAGCTGAGAAAACTGCATGTTGTTTAATTCAGTGTTGAGTGTTTCTAAATGATTTCAGCGGGGTGGACAAAATATTAGAAACACCTGTCAGTACAACGCAATACATTTCATCAGTGGTGGAAAGTACTCATTTACACATTTAAGTACAGTAGTTTAGTAGAATTTTGATGTACTTTACTTGAGTCTATTCTATTTATGTTACTTTCTACTTCTACTCCACCACATCCCAGAGGGACATATTCTACTTGTTTATATTGTAGTTGGTGTTGTTAAACTCATCGGTGAGTGTGTTGTTAGGGGCAGGCGGGAACGTTGACGCAGGGCTGAGTTTGAAGCTTCCCCCCATCGTCTGGCGGTGCTCCGCAGTCAGCATTTGGTCTCCCAAAGAACGTCGCCAGCTCCTTCTGACGACCAATGGTAGGGCTGAAAACACACACACACACATACACACTATTCAGACAGCTCCAAAACATCTGGGATATTTCTGTACTGATAAATGAGCCGCCCGGTTTGATTGGACGATTCTGCAGATTTACATTCAGTGTGACCTTTATAAAGACTTCATGTCGCACCTGCAGGTTCACCTTTATATTATCTGTACCATCACCACCAAACACTGTCTACCACTGTATTTTATATATTATATTCCTGTATGTTAGCTGCTGCACTGTTTCATGTCTTAGATTGTAATTTGTTTCTCCTCCATGTTTTCATGCAGCCTGCTGCAGCTGCTGTGCTCGTGACAGTAAAGAACCTGAACCTGAACCAGAACCAGACTACATTCATCAGGAGCAGGTTTTAACACTGTGGGCTGAGAAAAGCCACATCTTAAGTTTGAGTAGAAGATGAAATGTTCCAACATTCAGACTAAACTAACAGACTTTATTCATCCTGGTCAGTCAGTAGATGGCGCTCTTGTGCTTCTGTGAATCAACTAGTGAGACTTGATGCGCTCCAGACGGAGCTCAGAGTTGAACTGAATTTAAACCACCACAGAAGAAGAAGAGGACACAACGAGACGATGTCACTCAAAGAGAAAACCATGACAGAGATACGAGCTTTCTGTCAGTTTCATGTGTTCATGTGAGGAAGGTCACAGCCTCCTCATCGCCCCACACACACCTGATGTTTTCAGCCCTTCACTTTGACTCACAGGCTTCATGTACAGCAGCATTTATTCATCAAGTCTTTTATCCACACACCAACTTTTTTGGATAGTTTGAGTTTTTGTTTTTATTTTCTGTGTCTCCACTCAGAATTTTATGCTAAAATTGAAAAGGTGCATAAAAACAGGAAGCTGGAAACGCACTCACTTCCTGTCTGAGTGTCCTTCCACTCACTGATCCCCAGTGTTTCCTCTCAGTCTGCTGCAGAATCACTAAACTCACTTGTAGTCACTGTAATCAGGTTGACAGTTTCTCCTCCTGAAGCGCTTCGAGTTTCCTCCACAGGCGGGTTTACACAAACTCCACTGCTCCCAGCCATCCCAGCTGCCTTTCACTGTAACACACACACACACACATACGGTTTGTCAAATCCCATCTTAGCTCTGGATAGACATTAAGTCTGTAACACTACACCACAGGACCACAGACTGTATATACAGATGGCCGACATGACGGCTCCACAAAAGTGAAGCCTAAACATCTGGATCGCCCCCTGGTGGCTGGCTGCAGTATAGGTTATAAGCCACGCCCCCTCCATGTTAGCGGATGGGACATCGGCCAAACTGAAAAATCAAAGTACACATGAAATAAAATGTTCCCAAAGATGGTTTCTGTCATTTTAGGTAGTTCTTATCACGCTGATGTTTGTTCAAGTGTTCATCTTTCTGATCAGTTTGGTTTTAATTAATTTTAGTTATTTGATGCTATAAAAAGGGGGTGTGATGTCATGATTGACAGCTTGTGGTGTGCTGTGATTGGTTCAGGCGGGTGTATGGGCGGGACCTCGATACTGCGCAGACTCTGGCTCCAAATGCCGTCACCAGCGCAAGATGGCAGCTTCTGTATCCGGGATATTTTGGCTTCATTTTTGTACGGCGGGAGGAAGAGGAGACGCGTCGGCCATCTTTATATACAGTCAGTGAACTAAACCAGGAGGCGTTCACCTGGCTGACCTGTGTGTGTGTGTGTGTGTGTGTGTGTGTGTGTGAGTGTGAGTGAGAGTGATTGTGTCACCCACAGTAACAGCCGGTGACATCATAGCAGACCCGTCTGTCCAACAGAGAGTCTCCGCTGCAGATGGATCCGTTGTGAGCTCGATGGAGACACTGGCGCTCTCGGGTCTGACTGCCGCCCAGCTGCTTACAGTTGATGTTCCGCCCTCCAAACGGGAATTTACACGAGTTCCACTCTGACCACTCTGACCACATCCCGCCCACTGCAAACAGACAGAAGTTACACTCATATACAGGTATCAAGCTGCTTCAGGTGTTGCTCCCTCTCAGCGAGACGTCTGTGTTGATGACAGGTGAAGGTCGTCTGTGAATGTGGAAGTTTTTCAGTCTCTAAACACTCGTCTGACATTAACTTAAGTTTCAGGTCACCTTTCTGTCTTTACGTGCTCCCATTGGGAAGAATCATCTTTTCACTGCTACGCAGATGATACTCAGTTCTACCTACAAATCAGGCCGATGTAACACTGTAACACTGTAAACTGTCGATGTACCAAGTTAACATGTACTTAATAATACAACTGAAACATGAGCATTTAATAATAATAGAGATTTATGAAAGTGAAATTGGTTACATGGAGCAGAGGCTCGTGACTTTTACTTTGCATTTTTTGCAGCCGATAACAGCAGCACAGAAGAGACGTCTGTTAAAACTGGACTTTGAGGACTTTATTTGAACATAGGACAGGTTATACGGGATCTGCTGGACAGATTTACTGTGTTATACGCAGGTTTCCTACTAATGTTCTTGTAATAAAAGACAAGACTCTTGTGTGTACCTGGACAGTGGACGTTGGTCTTACAGATGTTGGTTCGACGTCCCTCTCCAGGACAAGGCTGGCCGCCATGTTGGGGGGCGGGGCGATCACATGTCCTGCTTGACACCTGAAGCCCCACCCCACAGGTAACAGGACAGGAAGAGAAGGGAGACCAAGAACCCCAACTTCCGTCCACTGGTGCAGAGACACACAGAAAGACAGAGTTACCATCACTACTGTATGTGGACACCTGAGTGTCGTTACTCTCTCTATGTGGACACCTGGGAGTCGTTACTCTCTCTATGTGGACACCTCTGAAGAGAAAGAAAGTTATGTATTCAGACAGGTAGACAGACAGACAGGTGTACCTGGGCAGTGAGGCAGGTGGTTGCAGTTCTCTCTCTGACTGTCGTCACCCTGGCAACCTCTGCCGGGCGGGCTGGATGAAGGGGCGGGGTTAGAACAGGAGCGGTGGCGAGTCCTGATGGGAGCTTGGCCTTGTGGGATACAGGAAGAAGAACACTCACCCCAACTGGACCAACCGGACCAGAACCCGTGGACTGTCAGAGACACAGAGACAGAGAGAGACTCAGGGGGACGCCTACGCAAGACAGTTCACACGCTGTTGCGTTCTGGAACGTGTCACCTCAAAATCTTAACGCAAGTGTGTGTGTGTGTGTGTGTTGGGGGGGTTAGAGAGTGTGTATGTGTTACCAGGACAGGGACTCTGACAGACGCTGCTCTGAGTGCTCGGTCCATCACAGACCCGACCGCCATATTTAGGGGCGGGGCGATCACATGTCCTGCTTGACAGCTGAAGCCCCTCCCCACAGGAGACGGAGCATGGCCCAGGCGCAGACCACGCCCCCCAGCTGCCGTCCACTGCAGAGACAGCCAATCAGAACACACGTCAGGTTTTCATTTAAAGACATGAGGTTTTTACCTGAGCAGTTCATTCTCTCACCTGGACAGTTGGGGAGTTCGCTGCAGTCCTGGGCCTGGAAGTTGTCTCCGGGGCAACTGTTGCCAGGTGGCACCGTGTCACTGGAAGGGGCGGGGTTAGAGCAGACACGATTTCGCACTCTAGAGGGGATGGTGACATCACTGCTCTGGTCATTGATACACCAACCAGAACACTGAGACCAACCAGACCAACTGGACCAACCACCATGAACTGAGAGACAGACAGGTGGAGAGAGACAGTCAGACAGACAGACAGTCATACGGACAGACTGACAGGTGAGAGACAGACAGGCAGATCACCTGGACAGGTGGTGTGTGTTGGACACGTCTCTGTCTCCTCTGATGGACCGCTGCAGGCCGAGAGACACTCAGGAGGACTGGAGCAGACTCTCTCTCTCTTCCTGACTCCGCCTCCTCCACAGGTCACTGAGCAGGGTGACCAGGTGAGCCACAAGCCCCACCCCTTTGCTACACACACACACACACACATTAATCACATACATGTTGAAGTTGAATGTGGTAAATGAATGTGTGTGTGTGTGTGTGTGTGTGTACCGTCGCAGCAGGTGCCGCTGCAGGGAACTGTCTGCAGTTTGTCTGCAGCGTTGTCACATTCTGATTGACCGATGCCGAAACACGTCCTGCTTCTCTGCGTCACTCCGTCCCCACACAGGACGTTACACTGCGACCACGGTGACCAGGGAGACCACACCGGAGGACTGAGGACACACCAACACAGACCGGTTGGACTTGTGAGGACCGTCACTGACAGAAGACCTGATCTCACCAGGAAGTGACACGGCAAGACTCACGGCACCTGACACCTGACCTAACCGAGTCTGCGGTTAGTTCAGGTGTCTGTAATAACAGTGGGATGGCCGAGCGTCTGTGGTTAGTTCAGGTGTCTGTAATAACAGCGGAACAGAGAGTACTGGCCACTGTAAAAGGTTTCAGTTTCTAACAGTAAGTGCTGCAGTGGAGCTGATCTGTTGAACGAAAAGCTGAATGAGAGTCTTAAAACCAAATTCTTAACCCTCAAACAACCGTTTGAAGAAGTGAGGACGGGACAAAATGCAACAACGTCTTTAGACTTGGTTTTAGGGATGAAGTTTGACCCAGAAGCTATGTTGCATTATGTGGATCAGAATGCCCTCAAACATACCAGTGTGTGTTTGTGTTGTGAGGACACATGTCCACATACTACACTGTGGGGACTCTCACCCCATCTGACTAACAGTCAGTCCTCACAAGGTTGAGTGTGTCAGGGTTAAGACTTGACAGTAGTTTGGAAGTTGAGGTGTCAGTGTCAGTTTAGATTGTGTGTGTGTGTGTGTGTGTGTGTGTGTGCGCACTGACCCACAGGACCGACACACTCCGTCTGCTGCCTGGTAACCGTACTGAGGGTTCTGACAGCAGTTGTCTTCATCCACCTCACCAAGCTCTTCATCACACTGACCCAGGATCAGGTTGAAACGTGCAAAACACCGCACACACTCTGCACACACACACACACACGTGTAAACAGAAGAGTAACAGGAAACATCAGCACATGATTACTGCCGATTAATGCTGTTTGACTTCCACAGTTTGTGTGTGTGTGTGTGTGTGTGTGTGTGTGTGTGTGTGTGTGTGTGTGCATGCAGAGGAGGATTTCCAGGATTTCGACACAGGGGAAAGTTTGTTTATGTTTCCAACTAAATGTTTCACAATTTTCAGGCAAATTTCCAAAAACCTGATCAACAAGTAACCATGAATCAGTTTGTTTCGTTTTGTGAAAACTGCTGCAGGAACTTCTTCTCCTGTAGCTCTGCTCCATCGACACTTTCTCTGCTGTTTGGTGTTTTGGCCGTCTGCCCTTTTTATTTTTATATAGATTTTTAGAAAGTGAAACATGGACACTTGGAGAGTTAGCTGCTGCTGCCTGTATTATTTATCAAGCGCCTCAGAGTCACTAAAGCTGGACTAAAAACACTCTTTCCTCAGAGGAGGACTGACAGAGTGAGACGTTGCTGTTTTTCCACACTCTCTGACGCAAAGTAGAAATAATAATGTTTTGTAGTTTTGACAGTTGGAGTATTACAAAAGGGTAAAAATAAAAATGCAGAAAAAGCAACATGTTTATGTGCAGAAGCAAATAACTTGCAGATTATAAATAAATCATATGATTCCAAAATTAATAAATATCTTAATCTCATGGTCATATTTAGATATTTATATTTATTAGTAATCTGTAAGTGAACATTGACACAAACCGTTTTGAACCAACATTATCTGTTAACATAACATCTGTTACATGTGTTTCTGCTCAACAGCGCCCTCCAGGGGCCGCAGCAGTTACGACAGCAGCAGGGAGGAAGTCAGCTACCAACCTAAACCACAGCGTTGTCTCACCACAATACAGGTTTATTTTCAAATAAACAGTTTGAAGTCAGACAGATGAACGCGTTTTTTTTATTTATTTATGTTATTTAATGCCTTTATTATATTGTATTTCTATACTGCTTTGGCAGCATCTGTCATGCCAATAAAGCTCATTGAATTTGAATTTGATGTCGTCCTGCTGATGGTGACGTTAGAAAACACTTCTACATGTCGTTCTAAAGGGACAAAGGACATATTTTGCTGTTTAAGTTGAATAACAAGGCAAACTTCTAATATTAATAATACATAAAACATCCTCATAACACAGAAACTGGATCAACTCACAGTCCAGATCCAAATCTTGACCCAGATTTGGACTTATCAGCTGTCCACATAAAGCACACTGTGGGTGCTCCTCATTATTTCTTACAAAGCTTGTTTGTTGTCTTCACATCATGTGACTCTCAGATCAATCAGACTGATCAGAAACACACAGTGTGTTGGAAATCACATCAGAAGGAAACAATGAGTACAAATCACAGAGCCGTCACTTCAACAGACAAATATAAATCGTTTACGATGAAAAGAAAATTTTTCTAATCTGATAATTGATCAATCTTTAGTGTCGTCCTCTAACCTGCAGTTTCACCACCTGCATCACATTCAAAATGTTTAATCTGCTTTAAAATACACAGAGGAACAGATTCATTTAGTGCAGCAGTTCAGTCACATGAGCAGTTTTATCCTGCTGGCTAACAGAGAAACAAACAAAGCTAAATATTCAGACGGTGGTTGAGACTGACCAGAACGCTCCACAGAAACCAGCAGCAGAACCACAACCAGCAAAACCCTCAGAACCGCCAGAACCTCCATCCTGCTGCTGCTGCAAAGACCTGAAGGCAGCAAACTGGTGTTCAGTGTGAGTCAGCTTCTACTTCTGTTTCTGCAGCGATCCTCCCTCCAACCCTCCGAGTGTGTGTTTGTATTAGTCATGTTGTGGGGACAAACAGGACGTCCCTATATGGTAAACCATGAATGCTTACGACTGGGTTTTTTAGTTAAGGTTATGGTTAGTTCTGGTTTAGACACACGGTAGTTGTGTATTAAGGTTGAATATAAATGAATGTAAAGTCGTCCTACGAGACGAAAACAATTAGCTTTTCTTTTGACCCAGTACTGTCAAAACATTAGTCTGTTTGCACAATTAAAGACCACAAATCAATCAAGTTCATCGACCTCCAAACTGACCTTCACATGAAGCAACGGGCTGCCACACACACACACACACACACACATACTCAGAAGTACCCAGATCCTTAAGTAAAAGTATCAATAAAACAATGTAGAAATACCTCATTACAAAAAAAAGTCCTGCATTTAAAATCCTACTTAAGTAAAAGTACAAAAGTATTATCAGCTTCAAGCAGTAAAAGTACACGTTCTGCAGTAAAATGTCTCCTGATATCTGATTCTATTTGACATTATTAGATTGTTAATAATGAAGCATCAATGTTAAAGCAGCATTTTACTGTTGTAGCTGCTCGAGTTTTAACTGCTTTATATACAGTTAGCTAGTTTTAACTGCTTTATACACAATCAGCTGGTTTTAACTACTTTATATACAGTTAGCTAGTTTTAACTGCTTTATACACAATCAGCTGGTTTTAACTACTTTATATACAGTTAGTTAGTTTCAACTACTTTATATACAGTTAGCTGGTTTTAACTACTTTATATACAGTTAGTTAGTTTAACTGCTTTATATACAGTTAGCTAGTTTCAACTACTTTATATACAGTTAGCTAGTTTTAACTACTTTATATACAGTTAGTTAGTTTAACTGCTTTATATACAGTTAGCTAGTTTTAACTACTTTATATACAGTTAGCTAGTTTTAACTGCTTTATATACAGTTAGCTGGTTTTAACTACTTTATATACAGTTAGCTAGTTTTAACTGCTTTATATACAGTTAGCTGGTTTTAACTACTTTATATACAGTTAGTTAGTTTAACTGCTTTATATACAGTTAGCTAGTTTTAACTACTTTATATACAGTTAGCTAGTTTAACTGCTTTATATACAGTTAGCTAGTTTTAACTACTTTATATACAGTTAGCTAGTTTAACTACTTTATATACAGTTAGCTAGTTTAACTACTATATATACAGTTAGCTAGTTTTAACTACTTTGTATACAGTTAGCTAGTTTTAACTACTTTATATACAGTTAGCTAGTTTAACTGCTTTATATACAGTTAGCTAGTTTTAACTACTTTATATACAGTTAGCTAGTTTAACTGCTTTATATACAGTTAGCTAGTTTTAACTACTTTATATACAGTTAGCTAGTTTAACTACTTTATATACAGTTAGCTAGTTTTAACTACTTTATATACAGTTAGCTAGTTTTAACTACTTTATATATAGTTAGCTAGTTTAACTGCTTTATATACAGTAAGCTAGTTTTAACTACTTTATACACAGTTAGCTAGTTTAACTACTATATATACAGTTAGCTAGTTTGAGATGATTAATGGGAGAGGAAAAGAGGAAAAAACAAAGTTCTGATACACAAATCTGCTCACATGTAAAGCAATCCCAATATATCTGTGATCAACATCTGCTGGACAATTTATCTGTCGGGCTGTAGTTTGAACTCAACAACTAATGATTATTTTCATTATGGATTTATTTGTATCAAATGTCAGAAAATACTGAAACTATTTTCCAGAGAAAGTGACACATTCAGATGTGTTGTTTTGTCCGGCCAACAATGCAAAACTCAAAGATATTCAGTTTAATATCATATAAGACAAACATTTAACTCTTCTTTCGGGGGGCGCGGGGGCCTCGTTTCTCTGCACCTTCCACATGTGAGCAGTTCGACTGACCTTTCACCATGACCTTGCTGGCAGTCACTCTGTGTCCTCAGGGTGTGTTTTGCAAGTAAACAATTCACATAAAGCAGAAGCACCCCGCCACCCCTGGACTGAGCATACAAACGGCCGCTTATTCAGTGCGTTAAAAACCAGCGGATTAAGGAATCAGGGATCCTGAAAGGCCACCACGCAGCCCCGGACTCAGGAGTTAAGCGGCCGTGAATGAGATGTGGCGACTCCAAAACAAAGCTAGTGTGTCACTCACGCAGCACTGAGGGGAATGCTGACGTCACATCTCACAAAAGAGGGGACACTGAGGCTGTAAAATATCGTACGCCACGACCACTTGTGCTTTTTCTCTGTTTGAGTCCCCGTCTTCCACTTGAATATTCACCAGAGCAGCTGCCAAGTCCAAACAGAGAAAACAGAGAGAAGCATTTACATTGTGTCTCAGTGAAGATCTACATTTTGATCCATATTGGGTAAAATATAGGCTCTCTCATGGGTGGCCTGGTTTGGCCAGAGGACACAGGACTGCAGACTCTCGTAGTGGTCTCCATGGGGATGAGCAGGACTTGGGGAGGTATCCGGCTTACTGGAAACGTGGTTTATTGTTGACTTTCAGGAATGGGTAGGGGGCTGCTGCCCTGCCTGAAGCGGGGGGGGGTTGGTTCGGGGTGGAGACGGAGTTTGGTGCAGCACTTCCTGGTAGTGTGAACATTTGCTCAGCAGGGTTTTTACTTCATCATCCAGCTCACCTCACAGGTCAGGTGAGACGAAATGTGGCCCTGCACCTGCACGTGGTGGTGTATATACAACAGTGGTGGAAGAAGCATTCAGATGTATTCAGATACTTTACTAAGTAGATGTAAAAAATAAAAGTACAAATATGCAAATGCGAACGCAAAAAAACTCCATTACATGTAAAAGTCCTGCATTCAAAATCCCACTCAAGTAAAAGTACAAAAGTATTATCAGCCAAGTGTAATTAAAGTATCAAAGGTAAAAGTACTCGCCCCTGTGACTGATTATTATAAACTAACATCTCATAACTGCATAGAATAAACAAAAGTTGTCTGATAGAAAGCCTTTTATGATATGAGGTATAGTGGTAGTTGTAAATGTGTACACGTTGCTGCTAAACTGTGTTTCAGTTTAGAACCATTGTGTACTAATACAAGTACTGACATAATGAAAGAACACACATTTCAGCAGTTACGATACAAAAATCCAAAGAGTTTCACAGAAGAAAAGTCAAGTCATCTGTTTATGGGGGAACGTCAAATGTTGTGCTTTAGCTCCCTCTGCTGGCTATGTACCTTCAATTACAGAACACACACGCACACACACACATTTTTAAACAGACGGGACAAATTAAAGGAAAAACCTGAATATAAGAGTGGAGAAACATAGCACATGCAGTTTGGTGAGAATGAAAATGATGTGAATAAAATGCTTTTTACAGAAGAAGAAAGAAGATTTTGGACCAACGCGTAAGACAACCCTCTCCACCACCACCACCTCCGTATGATCAAATGGTATGATATAAACTTTTATCTTCAAATCTATTTAGTGATTTAGTGACTGTCCCTATATGTCCTTTAAAGTAGTTAAAAGTAGCTAACCGTATATAAAGTAGTTAAAACTAGCTAACCGTATATAAAGCAGTTAAAAGCAGCTACAACAGTAAAATGCTGCTCTAACATTGATGCATCAGTATTAATAATCTAATAATGTCAGATCTGTCACAGAATTTTAAATGCAGGACTTTTACTTGAATTGGAGTATTTTTACAATAATGTTTTTGTATTTTTACTTAAGTAAAGGATCTAAATACTACTTCCACCATTAGGTTGTACACAGTATCCATATCTGTCAATAAACTACAGGGTCAGTATTTTTTCTGTTTTGATCAGCTGACCTGCAGCTCCGCTTTGTCACATGACATCCGTTTCCCCTGTTTCTGTCCTACAGACTCAGCTGACCTGGGGCAAGCACCAACACTAGATAAGTACATTAACACTGTAAAACACTAGTTTGATTATTTTTTGCCTGCTAATGGCAAAATAGCTGTAGGGAAATACGGAATGTACGGTCGCCGAACTCGCTTAAAAAACACGGTTGTTTAATATAGCCTCCCTCGCCCTGCTCCTGTATTTTTGTGGAAGAAGAGCGACGTGGTGACGGTTGAACAAGTTTAAATTCTACTGGAATAAGTGTTGTATTTGTGCATTTCGTGTATGCCGAGTTGACAACTGGATTCTACCAATTCTCACACGTCTTACTTTTTTCTCTCTCAAGGTAACTAAGTAGGACAGCGCTAAGGACGACTTAAATTGACTGTTTTCTGTATGGAGTTTGGCATTGTGCATTTTCTCGCAGAGAACGGACCACAGCCACAAGTAGCTTAGTTAGTTTCCCAACGAGAGCCTGGTAATAATATACGTGTACAGAATTTGAAAGACGACGGCAAAGTAGATTAATACTTATTTAGCTTATTGCAACATCATTCAAAAACGCCATGAGAGCATAAAGAAGATCAGGGGTCAAAGTCAGCTGCTGCACCTACAGTGATAAGATCTCAGATATCATTTAATACCGGTGCATCTGTGGTTCATATCCAGAGACAGTAGTAAATACAAAGGAAAGTACACCAACCATGACTTTCATTTTTTTGTTCTGCTTCCACTTATGTTCCACTCAAAGTCTCTTATTTGCTTAAAATAGATGATTAAATAGATGTACTGCACAATTCTTTTTCACAGTAACCATAACTATTTACTATATTTGACTTTTAAGATGTATGATGGATTATATCTATGAAGAATTCAGGTTCGGCTAGAAAATGTTACATAAATGTGTTTATTGGAATTGGAATTATCCTAAAGAAAAAATGCCAAACATTTTCTGGTTAAATCTTCGTAATTGTGAATATTTGCTGCTTCTGTTTGTCTTATATGACAGTAAACTGAATATTTTGGGAATTCGGACTGTTAGTTATTTTACAGGTGGAAAGTAAGTACGTTTTGAGGTACTTGTACTTTACCTGAGGCAAATATTATACTTACTCCAGTTCATCTATTTGCTAACTTTAATAACTTGATTTTGATATTGATCCCGGGGGGAAATTTACAAGCTACCCAGCAGTATATAAAGTATATAAGTCATTAAAATGAGCTCCACCTTCACCAGCTGCAACACTAAAGTGATGAACACATTAAAGCATCAATAATTATAATCCAATAATATAATATATATTATTTTAAAATGGGACCTTCTGCATAATGAGTACTTTAAGTATATTTTAAAGACAATACTTTTGTAATATTACTTAATTAGAAGACCTTCATCCACCACTGCTGTTGTTTTGAATCCAAAATATTCAGTTCACTGTCACATAAGACAAAGAAACTGTCACAATTGTGAAGCTGGAATTAAGGGATGTTTGGCATTTTGTTTGAAAAATTCCATAAACAATTAATTGTTTATCAAAATAGTTTAATTCTCTGTTGTTCAACTAATTGATTGATCTACTAATCATTTCAGTCCTAGTGTAATCAAATGTTTAAGGTAACAGAAAATCTTCCAACCCTCACATGTGAAGTTCCTGTTTCTGTAACAAAGAGGAGCGTTTGATTTATCCTGCGGTGTCTTTCAGTGGACTGAGTTTGTCTCCACTCGTCTGCTGAGAGGAAAACATGCCGTCCAACAAATCAGTGTCTGACGCTCCCATCACTCAGTTCATCAACTGCAGAATACTGAGAGACCACCGGCTGCAGAGGTACCACACACACACACACACACACACACACACACACACACACACACTGTGAGAGCAGGAAGTTACTCTGTGTGTGTGTGTGTGTGTGTGTGTGCAGAGAGGACCTGTGGGTGCGTGACGGGAGGATTTTAGATCCAGAGAAGCTGTTCTTTGATGAGCAGGGTTACGCCGACAAGCGTGTGGACTGTGAAGGCAGCATCATCGCCCCGGGCTTTATAGACGTCCAGATCAACGGTACCAGACACACACACACACACACACACACACACACACACATACAACTCAGCATGTTGACAAGTAGCTTGTCTGATGATCATGTCGTGCTGCCTTCAGGGTATTTCAGAAGCTTTCAGAAACTTTCAGAAGAAAATAACAATAATTTTCAATTTCGAATCATCTGCAAATTGTATTCTCAATGAATCAATTAAATGTATGAAATGTTAAAAAACAGTAAAAAAAAAATTCCCAACTAAAGTTCCCAGAGCCGAAGGTGACGTCTTCAAATGTCTCATTTTGTTCAGTCGACTGTTTAAAACTCAAAGATATTCAGTTCACTGGGATATAAAACAGAGAAAAGCAGGAAATCTTCACATTGAGGAAATTGGAACACAGCAAATATTTGCAATTTTTGCTTGAAAAATGACTGAAACAAGTAATCAATTATCAAAATAGTTGCTGATTTGCTTTCTGTCAGTTTACTCATCAATTAATCATTTCAACTCTAAATTGATGAATCATTTTAGTAACTTTTTAGGCAAAAATACCTCAAATTTAGTAGTGAATAAAACATGAATATTCACTGGTTTTCTTATAGTAAAGTGTATTTTTGGGGTTTCGAACTGTTTTCCAGACAGATCAGAATAATCATTAGTTGCAGCTGCTCGTATCTAAAAGAAATCAGTCAGAAGTTTTAAAACAAACCTAACCTAATCTTCTTGCTCTGAACGTGAATTACTACATCAGGCGACTTCCACAGTTGAACAGGAGGTTGTTTTTAACATTCAAACATGCTGTGACCAGATCTCTGAGTGGTCTGGTTTTTGCAGTGGATGTAAACACAGTCAGCGACGGCTGATAGATTGTGTCCTCAGCAGTGTGTCCTCTCCCTCCAGGAGGATACGGCATCGACTTCTCTCAGGCCTCGGAGGACGTCAGCAGTGGAGTTTCTTTTGTGGCCAAAAAGATCCTGGAGCACGGCGTGACGTCCTTCTGTCCCACTCTGGTCACCTCTCCTCCTGCTGTCTACCACAAGGTGACATGAACACTTCAGCTTTATCATCCAGTGAGGGCATCAGGCTCCAGAGGAAGGATAGTTTATAGGTTTATCTCCTTAGTTCACATCAGCCTCCAAAAAAAGCATCACAAACTCTGCACAGCTGGGTCTGTGTAGGTAAAGAGTGTTTGTGGGGCCCTGGAGTGTTTGTATATGGATGTGTGTTGGAACACAACAGCAGAGAAACATGAACTAAACTGAAATGTTCCTAACTAATACATTTTAGTTCTCACCTTGTTTTCATGAATGCACGACAACGAACTGCACAGAAAACTGTCCACAAACTAGACTATGTGTTCCTCTCATGCTGCAGCAGTGACGACAACAACATCAACATTTGTGAGATGAAGCTGCTGCTCATAACATCTGTCGTTTGTCTTTTTCTTTTTCTAATTACAAAACTGTGTTTCAGGTTCTGCCTCAGGTCAAAGTTCACAATGGAGGAGCGCATGGAGCTGGAGTTCTTGGTAAGACTACTTTTGCAGCGGAGGTGCGTATCAGCTATGGTAGTGATTCTGCAGTTACCAGGGGAACGAGGAAAACTGTGAAGCTCAGCTAATGTGAAAAATAGAAATTATGATTTGATAATATATATCCACATATTTGTGTTTAGGAGAAAAATCATCACACAAGATTACAAATGTGTGTGATGCTATTGGCACTATGGTAGTCTGACTGCACAACACAGGCCTCAGTTTCCACCAACCTGAGTCAGACTGCAGGAAGACATGTTGGAAAAAAAGACAACAAAAAGCTCAACGTAAAGAAGACGGTTTCTGGCAGCAGTACAAATGCAAACTTGGCCAAAACTACTAAGAAATACCATTGAACCACACCATAAAGCCATCCCTTCTATCAGAGGGGTTTGATAAAGGGGGAATTAGGCCCGTCTGACCGGGCTGTGGGGGTACGTCAGACAAAAAATGTTGGGAACCACTGATTTAGCTATAGCAACTCTGTGTGTAGGCTCTGTTGCTTGGCCAAAGCCCCTCAGCTTAAGGCCGAATGCCCTTTTAGAGTTTGTCTACCTTAAAGGCGTCAGTATGCTCGTAAGGAACTAGTTTGTATGACGTGTCGTCTGACCACATCTGAAAGGAAAAGTGTTTAAGCTGTTCGGATTCTGTCGAGACGTGATGAATCGTACAGATGGGGATAATAAAACACACTCTTTTTTTGAAGGCGTTCATGGTGTTGTTCTCGTTTATGAGCTTGAGAGAGAAGTTGAAATCCTGCTTTCACACCTCCACAAACCAGGCCAGTTCATCGCTTAAGTAGGTGTAAACATCATCAGATTGTCCTTTTGGAAAGTTACAGTATTGATGGACACAGCCGTCTCAGATTTCGCCATCAGAAAGGTGTTTTCAGAAAGACAATAAAGCATAGATACATTCAGTGTTGGTTTGGGTCTTTTTTGTTGACAAGAAGAAAAATCTAGAGTACCAGCAGCCTTTTCCTTTCAAATGTTTTATTGTTTGCTGCAGCAGCAAAGTGAAGTGTGACGTTGTGTCTGCAGGGTTTCATCTGGAGGGCCCGTTCATCAGTGTGGAGAAGAAAGGAGCTCACCCGGAGCAGTTCCTCCGTACCTTCCAGTCCGGAGGGATCGAGGACCTGATGGAGGCCTACGGCAGCCTGGACAACGTTGCCATGGTGACACTGGCTCCTGAGCTGGCCAGCAGCCAATCAGTGGTGAGGGTGCTCTGCCAGAGGGGCGTCACTGTGTCCTTAGGTGAGCATCATTTACATATAACACCAGACCCAAACAGGCCCTGATGAGACTGATGTGGCTTCATGGAGGCCTGTTTTACAACTCAGTACCGGTCTGTTAGCTGTATTTGTGTGTGAACACCTCAGACTTATTCTTTCTGCTTGTTACTATTTTCCTCATGTAGGTCACTCTGTGGCCAACCTGTCCCAAGCTGAGGAGGCTGTTCAGCACGGAGCCTCCTTCATCACCCACCTCTTCAACGCCATGCTGCCTGTGAGTCCCAGCTGACCCTCTTCCAGACCCTGTTTCTAATGATCTGGTTGTTCTGCAGCGTGCAACATTTCACTGCACGAGTGTAACAACGTCTTTGAGACAAAAAAGGTCAAAACAATCATGAGAAAACACTTTGCTACATGCAACTTCTCATACATATCTATATGCAACTCACCAAGAAGCAGCCTGAGATATGAGTAACTTCTGATCCGTACTGTTAACCTTGTGTTTATTTTGGGTTTTTGTGGATTTTTAAACTCGCACCTTAATGGATATTTTATGTTTGCACTCTTTCCTACTTTGTACTTAAACTTATGCACAACAATTTCCCTCAGGATAAATAAAGTTCTGTCTTATCACTATTAATTATTTGGTAACGCTTTAGATTACAGCCCACAACGTACAGCGTAATTATTCCAGAGTTACGGTGTAATCTTTTGTACTAACGGTGTACCAGAACAGTACGTACCAGGTAGGTGCTGTAGCTCTGGTTAGCTCTGGTTCGGTCTTATTCATTACTTACAGCATCTCCTTTTGTCCTTGCTGTGTTGTGATCCAGTTCCACCATCGGGACCCTGGTATAGTGGGTCTGCTGACCAGTGATCAGGTTCCTGCAGGCAGGACAGTCTACTATGGCATGATAGCAGACGGGATCCACACCAACCCCGCCGCCCTGCGTATCGCTCACAGAGCTCACCCCTCAGGTCAGTGAAAAAACCCTCTAGATTTTAACATAGTTAAACGATTACTTTGTGAGCACAGAAAAAAACTACAGCTCCCATGAAAACTTAACAGCGCAGCGAGTACTCAATATAAATATGTATGTATATATATATATATATAGGCAATATAATTAAATTTCCAAGGCTGGATATTTAGTTATTAGAAAGCACAAAATGTCAGTGGGGTTTTGAATGAGGTTTCTTCTGGAGCAGAACCCAGAAGTTCTGGTTTCTGTTCAGCGCTCTATAACTGTGAATCAGTAAAATGTTTTTTCATACTATAAAATGAAAATGTCAATTAGTGACCGTATATGGACAAACAGGGAGGTCATTTAAAGACTAGTCCCGTGTAAATCTGCATGGCAGTAATTTTGGGATCAGGCTCCACCGTGCAGCAGGAGACTCGTTAGATTTCAGTCTTGGCTTTAACTTCCGATATGAAGTTGTATTTACATTAAACACCTGTGGAAACGACTGATAGAGAGTACAGTCCTGAAATGTTTAGTAATAATAATTAATAATTGCTTTCTGAATGTCGGGTACATAATTGTGATCATAGAAACATGCTTATAATCTCCTTCATGTTTAGGTGGAAGCAGGTTTATCTTCAGAGTATTTCCAGTTTAGTAAAATGTGCTGTTAAATAACATTTATTTTACTTCAGGATGTCCCTGTAGCTCCAAAAATATTCTTTTTCTTTTGTATCTGGACTGTGATGGATTAATTATCCACTACGGACACATCATTAGCTGAAGTGATTGCATTGTTTGTTCTGTTGTGTGTACAGTTGGTGTTCCAGCTGAAGACACACCAGTACACCAATAAGCCATCATCAGTGTGTAACAGCTGCTCTTTTCTTTGTTCAGGTTTTTGGGTGTTTTGGGAGGCCATAAAAATAGAACAGGGTGTCTGTCGCCATCTTTCTCTCTCTCACCAAACCCTGCTTCAGTTTCTCTCCCCGCTGTATTAAACATGATGAAGCAGAATGTAAAGAAATGACTATAGATCCGTTTTCTCTCGAGCAGTCATCTCACATTAAATATCTTTCACTGTGGGAAATATGGAAAAAGATTCTAATGATTTTGTTAAACTACCAAAGAACCTGAAACTTGTTAGTGATGATAACATAGACACCATAATCGCACGTGGGAGAAGTTTGCCTTCAAGGCTTTCTGCTTTGGCCACAACGTGGTTAACGTTGTGAAACGGTCGCATGTTGGTTAGGTTTATCCACCAAAACTACTTGGTTAGGTTTAGGAAAAGATCATGGTTTGGGTTAAAATAATAAGTGAACAATGACTTCCAGTGGCCTCCTGGGTGAAAGTCTGCTGTTTGACCCATCCACCCATTCATCCACCGCAGCCTCCTCGCTACACGGATTTTGTCGCTCTTTATATTACGTGGCAGAAAGACTTCTGCCAGAAAGCCCTGAAGGCAAACTTCTCCCATGTGCGCCATAATCATCCCTGTGTGTTTCTGACTACATTCATTTGGAGTGTGTTGCCAAGATTTTACAAAGTGAGTAGGTTTTGCTGTTGTGGTTTTGAGCCGTGCTAGCTGCACAGCTCTGTGGATGGCAATGTCGGTCTGTCGGTTGGTTGGTCAACAAAGTTTTGTACAGATGTTCATGTTCCCCAGAGGATGAATCCTACTGACTTTGGTGATCCTCTGACTTTTCCTCTAGCGCCACCAGCAGGTTGACATTTATGTTTTTTAAATGAAACATCTCAACAACTATTATGGGATGGATTGTGATGAAATGTGGTTCATCATTCATGGTCCCCTCAGGATGAACTGGAATAACTCTGGTGATCCTCTGACTCTTCATCTAGCGCCATCATCAGGTCAACATGTTAATGTGTCCAAATACCTGCAGAACTAATAAATGCTAGCATGCTAACACGCTAAACTAAGATTGTGAACATTATACCTGCTAAACATCAGCGTGTTAGCATTGTGAGCATATTAGCATGCTGATGTTAGCATTTAGCTTGAAGCACTGCTGTACAGCCTCACAGAGCAGCTAGCTGTGGACCCTCAGTCTTATTTATGGATGGTTGATTTCTTGGTCCCTATGATTGGTTGTTGTTATTGTCAGTGTGTATATAATATACAGTTTGTGCTTGTTATCATTTGTTATATAGCTGCAGTAGCTGTTCAGTAAATTTAAGTGTCGACAGTTTATAGGAGCTGATTTTTGTTACATGGGTTCACAACTTCTTCTCCTACACACCTGTCTGAATACAGGTGTGCAAAGATCTTACATTTCATAACCTAAAGTATAATGACATCACCTGGTCTCATCATGTTTGTTTGCACCTCCAGGTCTGGTGTTGGTGACAGATGCAATCACAGCGATGGGTCTTCCTCCTGGTCGTCACACTCTGGGCCAGCAGGTCATTGAGATCCAGGGTCTGCACGCTTACGTGGCAGGTCTCCGTTTCTTTTCAGTTTTAAAATATATGAACACATTTTCTATTAGCAATGAAACCAATTACGATGGATTAATAGAGGTTTGTAGCAAGACCTGTGGAATGAGAGGTGTGGCCTTCTTAATCAGTCTGATTGACAAGACTTTGAGTTTTAATTAATAAATCTGTGTTTTGAACTCCTCTGTATTTTCACAATTTCTGTGTTTTAGGCACTAAGACCCTCTGCGGCAGCATAGCCACGATGGATATGTGTATACGGCACTTTAAACAGGCTTCAGGTGAGTTTGGTTTAAAACTTGCTGAGTTCTGTCTTCTATCCTGGCAGCCAGAGACCAGCAGTGTGAACGCAAACAAAAAATACTCGGAAAGAATATTTTACAATTTTAATACTTTTTATCCTTCGTGTTGTGTTCTGTAACAACACAAAGCTTCTCAAAGACGGATTCGTGTTAATGCATTCAGATAAACAGGAGGTTCCCAGTGGGGTTGAGGGTTTTCCCGGGATGATTACTTCCTGGGAATATATCACTCTTCTCCGGGGGTTTCCCAAGATTTCTCGCCATAGATTGATTTTAAAAACAAAACTGCGGATAATTAATAATAATAAAATAAGTTTGGGTTTGGAGAAGGCATCTTTCTTTCTTCATTAAAAATCCCAGAATCCTGCAGGAACCTTTCCAGGAAATGGTAACAGATTTTGGTGATAATTCCCGCTAAATAATGGGATCTCAGTTCCAGGTATTCACCCGAGCTTCCACACAGCCGTCCACCACAACTCCACCATCTTTTCTGAATTGTCTTTTTTTTTCGTGTGTGTGTGTAACAGGCTGCAGTGTAGAGGAAGCTCTGGAAGCTGCCTCCCTCCATCCTGCTCAACTTCTGGGTGTCAGCCACAAGAAGGGAAACCTGGACTTCGGATCAGACGCAGGTCAGGATCTACTGATAAAGAATGATCTTTACTGTGTTTGTGTTTGACTCCACCCAACACACACGACTCTGTTGCAGACCTTGTTTTGCTCGACGATGCCCTCAACGTCAAAGCCACGTATATTTCTGGAGAGGAGGTTTGGAGAAAAGGACCATAGAAGAAGAAGAAGCCTGCAGATGGAAACTGGCCCGACAGCCGGGACACTCGGTGCCTTCAGGGGACGCTGTTTACCACAGAACCACAACTCTGTTGAATGTTTTAATTCATCAGAAAACAGTGAACTTTATCTTCAGTTGCTTTACATACTTTCTCCATTTAAACTGTCAGTTAAGACTCAGGTTTGTCCTAACAAATTGTTCTGTCTGTCTGTCTGTCAGTCCAACCTTTCAGTACAGATTCATGGTCCCCAGAAGATGATATCTAATGACTTTGGTGACTTTTTTTTTTTCTTTTGCAAAGTTGTCTCTTCATGTTTCATCCATCCAGAAATGTTGTTTCCTGGAGTGTCACACTACACTGTCTTTGTTGACTTCGCTGACAGCCGGTACTTTGATTTTCTTTTTAAAAATTTAAGTTTTTGCATCTTTGAATCAATTATCAGCAAACCAATTTTGAAACTGAGGTGTTTTCTGGGCGTGAATGTCTTTATATTGCATAGATCACATGACATTAAGGGTTTTATGAATGATTATGCGCTTGCTGTATTTTATTAGCCTGCATTCAGACGCTTTACCGTTTTAATCACGTTTCATAGATGTGATTTAAAGGGAAACATTGTGGTATTAAACTGGATAAATCACCTTTCAGTGAATGTTACTGTAACATGATTGTTCTTCAAAGCAATAACATTTACTTTTGTTATCTGTTGTTTGGGTGGATTTCTGTTGTTCATGTACTGTCTTAGAGTACTGTAGAACTGCCTACACTGTATATATAGTGAAATTCAGTATCAGATAATCCTCGTTATTATCCAGCTGTATAACTTCTAAAACATGTCTCTGTTTGCAGTTGGACCCTGAATGTCCATGGACCCCTGCTCTTAATATAGCTCACTACAGGGAACACACAGGCTACCCATGCTCTGTGTTTATGTGTTTTTGCATGATTTAACCTGTTTATTACAGTTCATATATACTCTACAAGTCATATACAGTTTAAGGAAATAAATCACTCTCAGGACAACTCATACACACATCTGAAATGTGACAATCTGCTTGTTTGTAAGGGCTCACAAGACAAAAGGTTGGGGACCACATGTTTGTTTTATGCAAAATCTTACTTTGGGTAAAAAGTGCAATATTTCTCTCTGAAATTGCATATAATGGAAATACTAATGTAAAGTACAAGTACCTCAAAAGTGTACTTACGTAGGCCTACAGTATGAGTTAATGTACTTTCTACCACTGACTGTCCCAGCTGCTTTTCAGTCTGATAGTTTTACAGTTTAAGGATTTATCTTCTGTGAGGTGAATTAGCCACAAAATGGAGCAAAATAGACACTTTGAAAAACCAACCCTCATAGATGACGATAAGTCAGCTAGCTTTAGAGATTTAAACAAAATAAGCGACTTTGGTGAGCCACTTAACTTATTCCGAATTAACACCAAAGATCTGGTGATATGTCAAAGAAAACTTAGGTCACATTTTACATTATGTTAATTATTTTGCCAATAAGCCAGGCAAACTCTGGGGTTTATAACATCATTTGAACAATCTTAAACAACTAGAAATCCAGAAATTTAACATGATTTTCTGGAAATAAAGTGTATTATTTATATGCCGAATCAAGCAGAAAGCAACAATGATTCGTAAGAAAAACTTAAATTCATGTTTTACAAGATGCACACATGCCCATAAGCCAGGCAAAAATACTGCTGGAATTTATAATGGAGTCTGGTGGGGGAAATGGAACTGGACGGATATGTTTCGGTGTTCTGAGCTTTCATCATCCTCAACCGTAATGGGGGAAGAAGATATTCATCTTGACCGTATAAGTGGTCGATACGTCCCGGCGTCCTGTCCTGAAAATGTCCCTGGAGAACAGAAAACCCGGTCCGCGGCGGCGAGCTGAAGGAGAGCTGCGCCAAGCTAGCTACAGTTAGCCACCGGAAGACCGACATTAGGGGGGATTACCTTCAAAATAAAAGCAACAAATGAGAAGAAGGCTGGCTAAGGATTATAAATACCCCACTTTACTAATGTATGCACAGGTTGTACCAGCTAGTATCATATGAGTTTTCATAAAATTAATTCAAGTGGAATTAAATTGATTAGTTAGGGCTAATAGTTTTAATTGTCCAGTTATAAAGCAAACATGTCAAATATTCTCTGATTACAGATTCTCAAATGTGAGGATTTGAGAATAATTGTAAAAATGAATGGTTAATGATGATTCTCAATGTACAGAACATGTAACTGTTTAATTGTACATTTAAAGAAAAGACTACATTAGCTGCTTTCTACCTGTTCAACTTCATTTTTATTATGTCAGTAAGACTTAGATTTAATCATTTGATTGAATTCACTTATTACATTGCTCAACCTCATATCAATAATTCATTCTGTCATACACGTTTTAAAACCAACAGAAACTTGGTTAAATAAAAACACTTTAATCAGTCTTAATCAGTCAATCTGGGTATCCTCAGAGATGATACGTACAAAGCTATACTGTAAATTAATAATTGTGGTTAATATATTAAGTTTTTAATGAGCCATGCTTTATTTTAAATTTCATCTATTCTACACCCTCAAACTTGAGAAGCTGGAACCTGGAAATGATTGATTTTTGCTTGGAACATCAGTGTGATTGAGTGTTGTATTATTTGGCCTTCAATAGAGTCGATGTTTTGTTTTCTTTTTTAAGCATGGAAGTTGGTATTACTCGAAAATGCTGTGACCCATGTTGGTCAAAAGCAGTTTTATTTTGAATTTTGTGACAGGAAGTGTGTTTTATTCCCAGTGGCTTGACGGTGCTGATGAGAGGAGACCAGTGGTGGTGACTGTGCACATAATTCAAGAAGATGCATGGAGATCTCAGACAGCTGGCAGGAATATTCAGGCCCTTTCTGCACACCTTGTGTCCTGTCTGCACTCAGGTAAGTCCAGCCTTTCACAGGGTGTGTTTGAATGTCCTGACGCTGTCCTGCAGTTTCTCACTCAGCCACCAGCTGTACTGCAGGTGCACCAGGTTACCTAAAGTCTAAGTGGAACTTCAGTACCAGCAGGGATGCATCTGCATTGAGGTACAGAGGAATTCACTTGCCTGCATGCCTTCACAATGCAAACCACACAGAGAGTATTTATTCAGTTTTAATTCTGGAAATTTAAATTCTATTGATTGTTGTTTTAATTCAGAGACAGATAAAAGACACCCTGACAAACCAGACAAAGACGGAGACAAATGCTATGAGATGTGATTTTGATTTTATAAGGACACAAGAAGTGTATTTTTAGTAGAGAACATATGTCTTCTGGTGAGTGTGTCCGTATCACACGCATCTGAAGCTGCAGCTCCTGACGTTATCAGACACATTTTAAGTCCTTGTTCAAGGACAAAACTGTGGAGAGAGCGGGGGGGGGGGGGCTGAAGCAACCACACACCAAAATAAGCAACATGACATCTGTATGTTCCCTCTCTGAGTCAAACTAACAGTCGGATCAATGTCACTCACTGCTGTAGCTTTGAATACTGCTTCTTTGCAGGGCATATATGCTAATGTGTCCCTGCCAATACTGACTAAGTGTAAATATTATGCATTTGTAAACTAATCAATATAAAACAAGCCTTCAGTTTGATCCCTGTAGAGGCAAAATATTCTAATAAAGATTTAATAAGATGTAGGTTTGTCCAGACTATATGTTTTCAGTTTTATATAGAATGAATGTGGTATTATTATGTTGTGAATGTGGGCTTATGATACTTAATATATCATTCACCACTGTTACTGTATGATGGAATATATATTGTAGAAGTAATGAAAACTATAAACCAGATCCTACAGAATACTCATGATCTGAGTTCAGATTCTTGACCATGGAAACAGCAGAACAATCTCACCTCAGGGTCCATTTTGTAGCTGTTCTGGAGCTTTCGACTGTATCACATGATCTTCCTCAGCAGATTATGTTTGATGTTCAAGTTTCCATTTTTTTCTCAGAGACTTCTTGTCCATGTTGGCTTAAAAGTCGAGATTGTCTCGACCAACAGTTGAACAGAAAAGCTGAATAAACTTTCAATCTCAACCTTTAAGCCAACATGAAGAAGATGCACGTGAATATTTTATGTGAAAATAAATAACTTCTTTTTGTCACTATTTATATATGAAAACAACCAGGGCTAAAACTCGGACCCAAACTTTAACTTTAATGCAACGTAAACAAACTTTAACCAAACCCTAAATTGAGCTGATTTTGCTGTTATTTGACAAAAATGTAAATTCTGCTTATTGTCACAAAAAAATAAGGCTGTCGTGTTTCATAGAATATCATACATGTGACAAAAAAGCTGGAATCAGAGAATATTTGGTAGTTATGTTGGAAAAAGGACTGAAACAATCGATCAGTTATCAAAATAGAGATGCTGACTCTGCCTCTGCCTCCTCCTTCAGGACCCCTCCACTTGAGCCAGCAGCATCATGGGAGGTTCCACCTCCTCCCTCGTCGAGGAGGCTGAGGGTGATGCTGCACCCCGGGGTGCTGCTCTGCCCCCCTCCCCCATCATGGGATGTCTGAGGAGCAGCCAAAGCACCTCCATCCCTCGGCAGCTTGCCAGACCCAGCAGGCACAGAGAGCGCAGGTAAGACGCGAGCACCGACTGCAAACAGGGAGGGTAAACCCGCCGTCCCGACCGTCTTTGCGCCGGTCAGCAACAACTAATGCAAGTCTGAACACGGCCCGAGATCCAGGGGAGTCGCTGTGATGGTCCTGAAGAAACATTAGTAGAGCATGGATCGGATATTTCAGGGTTTCCCAGAGGAGATTTGTTAGCGGAGGTGGGAAGTGCTTTTTTCCAGACATTGATGCGATGTGCTGCTCTGATGAATTACTGCAACTCGCTTCTTGTTCTGTCTGAACAGTAATATTTGATAAAAGTTTACAACGTTCCTTGAAAATCTTTTGTTTGTCTGTGTAGCTACACATAATCAAGACTCAGTTGTAAATTCAGAGCTTTTGCCTTCAGGCTCAGATCTCTCTTCACTGCCAACAGTCTTTATCTCATATCCACTCATAAACAAGCCAGATACTTTAATTCCTTCACTTGGGACAGCAGCCTGCTCCCAGCCACCATTTAGTGCCATCTCCGGAGGTTTTCTTGGAGGTGCAAACACTCATCCCAGGTGCCACACACTTGGCAAACCAGCGCAGAGCACCCTGGAGGTCACCGTCCATTTAAGCCTGTGTAAAACAGAGATGCAGTCCTGAGGTCAGAGCGTGCACTCTGCGCTCCTCAGCTGAGATTCTGTCCATGGAAATCACAGAGAGAACTCTTCTTCAGGTTCTACAGCAGACTTGAATGGACTGAGTCCAGTTTAGATCTCTCCGTGGTCCAGAATTGAGGGGTTCTGGGTTTTACTCCACAAAGATGTCCAAAGAACTCAGTAAACATGTTTGTTGGAGCAGAACCCAGAGCCATCGTCCTGATTTAACACCATCGTCCTGATTTAACACTGTTCTTTAAGTTTGGTTAAATGGGATCCAGTAGCACAAACATGAATACAGCTTAAAGGCCAACAACGGCTGTCAGTCCTCTTGTTTGTTTGTTAATTCTACGTGTAAAAATGGTTGATTATGATGATTTATTAATGTTAGGACGCCACACGTTGCACCTTAAATGTGACGGCAGGATGTTTAATTTATATTCTACACTTGTGAGGACATCCTGGGCTCGAGCATGTGCTCATGAATTCTTCATGAATTGTTTGATATAAAGTAAACCCAGCCTTCCCGAGTTTTGTTCAAATCTCCACTTATTAATTATTACTGTATCTCTGTCTAACATACTGTGTATAGTCCGTCCTCTCTGCTGCCACATTGTCCCAGCCCTCAGCAGACGAGCAGGAGTCAAGTTACTCTACTGGCAGGAAATGTAACGCGACCAGGGAAATCCCTAATGATTGAACTGTAGACGTTAGTCTGGAAATGCACACGCGAGCTGTCCAGAGCGAATTTGGGTCCGCAGACCGCTCTGCATTTAATTCAATGCATAAAGATCAAAATGGACCAGCAGTGACATCTGAAAGAAAAACAATGTTGAGAAGTTTTATAAAGCAGGAGATTCTGAAGAAATGTAGTAACGTGAGTCAGATATCACTTTAGGATTCTAAATGCATGTTTCCTGTTTCTAGAAAAAACATCATATTGTATTCATGAATAAAGCCAACAATGGCCTGATTTATATAATAATAATAATAATAATAATAATAATAATACACTTTATTTATTCAGCACCTTTCAAAACCAGTGTTTTATATGAGAAAATAAAGAATGAAACGATCAACACTACAATTAAATAAAGTCAGGCAACTAAAAAGTACAGAGACTGAAATAGAATAAAATACCCAACAATAAAATAACATAACATAATGATGATAATGATCAAAGGAGTGAAATAAACAGGTAAAACGTATTTGAACTATCAATGGGTGTTTTTAAGTGTATTTTGTAGGAAGTAAAGAGTTTGTAAAAGCCACTCGTACAGTTATTTAGCAAAGTATCTCTGCTTCATTAAGTCCTAGCCGAGCTCTTCGTCACAGAAACACCTGCATCTTAGAGCCAGTTTGCACTGCAGCAGCCCGTCCAGGTAGGCCTCTGGTCTCTGCTGGAAGTCTCAGGCTTGATGCCAAAGCTACTTAGAGCGCAGCTAGAAAATGTGGGCCAGCCTGCACACAGATGTCCCACCGGCTCCTCCCGTCTAAATCTCCCCCTGGATGCCACCGCACAGATAATCTGGGTCTGTTCTGGAACACTTTAGATGTTTAACTGTGTTCTTGTACCAAATTCAGTGCATTACAAAGAACTGCACACTCTGTAAACTAATGTTACTGTTGGACTAATACACGAGGAAGGTACAGTATAATCTGTCAGTGTCTGTGGGGGACCAGTTGAACAGTTAATGTTGCTGCTTCTTGTTTCATTTCCATATTCATGCATTTTAATTTTGTCCTCTGAGCCACTGCAGGGTATAGAAACATGCACCCTTTATATTTGGATTTTCTCCTCATCTTCCCAGCTTTCTCTTCCTTTTCTCCCTTCGGGGATTTACAGTTACATAAAACCAGAGTTCAGCTGAAGACAGATACTTTTCACATTACACTTGCAGATATTTGTGTTATTATATCAGTGAATATGGCCGTTGGCGTGCTAAAGTCACAGGAAATACCTCAAACTGGAACTAACCATCTCTGAATGATACTCTTGACACAGTGAAGTGTTAGCATCCTCTAAAAAACTCTTCATAAAACTAATTATATACTGAAATCAATTAAAGCAAAATACATCATATTCATCAGTTATGAGAGGGATATCAGTCACTGATTCAGGCCAATATAAGATTTATTGATCCCAGAGAGTAAATGCACATGTTATAGCAGCACAGAGACAAGCTAAGAGGAAATAAATAAAAATAAGATAAGAAATTGGGATATGAAAGCAATTGAGCAAATATTTGTGCAAAAAAAAAACATTGAAAACAAATATTGTTATATATAATATGTGTGCAGCATATGTAATTTACAGACACTATACAGTAATAATACACTACTACAAAAAAAAAGCAAAATATATATATATATATAATAGAAATGGAAAGAATATCCTAATGATATAAAATATAATAAATATCAAATCCAAACTGACGTGTTGTGTTCTCTTTCTCTCAGTTTCTCTTCTGGTTCGGTGCCCATGCAGAGGAGCCAGTGGGCTTGTGGCTGCTGTACTTTCCTCAACGCAGCCGGTGCCCCCCGCTGCTCCATCTGTGAAGCCCCTCGGCGAACACCCGACACCAGGTGGATGTGGCCCGGGACCAGCAGGGAGGACGCTCGTTGGTCCTGCCCACGCTGTACGCTGGCCAACCCCCCTGACAGTCTGGCCTGCTCTCTGTGTGGCTACAAGGGAGCTCTGGACCGACCCCAGGGCTCAGCTGAAGACCAGCCACGGCCCCAGCGCTCCAGTAGCTGCTCCGGTCCCCTGAGGCCTTCGTCGGCTGAGCCATGCAGGCAGCAAAATAAAAAACAGCCCGAAGATGCAGATAAAAACAGCCTGGTCTGGGAATGTTTGAGGTGCACTCTGCAGAACACCCCTACCTCCATGTCCTGCTCTGCCTGTGGCGGACCACGCAAACTGTCCCTCCCCCAAATCCCTGTCGACGCCTTGCTCATGCCTGAAGTCTGCGATCAAACAGGAGTACAACAACCAGAACCTGCAGCGGGGGCGCTGTCCCTTTCCATATCAACCCGAGGAGAGTGTTTACCGGCGGAGGCTTCATATCCACACACAAGCTCCTCAGTGCTCAGTGCAGCGTCTTCAGGCCATAATAATCCTCTTCCCTGCAGTCGCAGAGAGGTGCCACCTCCGGAGGGCTGCCTCAGTCAGACACTTAATTTAAGTCCTTCCCCGTCAACGCTCGCCGTGTCACATCTCTCTGCCCAACCAGAGCTCCTGCCCGGCAGACGGCTCAGCATCCTCAAGGAGGAAACGTCCCCGCTGTCCCCTGCACCAGATGCCTCTGCGTCGTTTCCACCGTGTGTAGTCCCCGTTAACAGGACAGAGGAGTGGTCATGTCTGGCATGCACTCTCATTAACAAGGTCAAAGCCAAACACTGCCTGGCCTGCCACACTCCTCAGCAACACGTGACACAGCTTAAACCTGCTCCGTCCCCAAACAGGAAGGAGAGCATGCTGGTGGAGGCGCTGCGACAGAGCGACGAAGGAGAGGCCAAAGAGCTGTGGGAGAACATCGTCAGCTTCTGCAGAGAGGTTCGTATACGAGTCAGGCTCAGTCAGAGCGTCACCTCTCCAAGATGAACCTTTAAGCTAAGAATATACTCCAATTTAAAGTCCCCCTCCAGTTAAAAATGTGTTTTTCTTCTTGTTCCTTCACTGTGATGTTTGAGCTTGTTTTCACATTCATCTGAGCTCACCTTCTCAGTTTAACACCCGGACATACCTGCAGGATTTATGACCTCACAACTAGTTTGGAGCCAATCAGGGTCCAGTATGACACCTACACAAGTGTGATGTGGAAACTTGAAGCCTCCAGGTCACAAACACTGAGACGTTTCAGTGAAGTAGATAACTTGTGTAGTCTTGTGTCCAGCAGTTAAACTTATGAAATGAACAATCATCATGGATTCTGGATTTTTTAATGAGGAAGAAGGAAGAGATGTAATTTAAGAATTATTAATTTGGTAACTTTTTTGAGTATCTTAAAACATGTCTGGAAGTTCTCTTTAAATTAACGAGACACTAGATGATGGATGGAGAGAAGACGTAGTTTACTCTGAAAACAAGAAGTTCAATCAAAGCCAAACTCATCACTCTGTCTACACACATCCTCAACCTGTACCATTAGCTTTCTTTTTATGTATCCAGGAAGGGCTCATTGAGATTAAACATCTCTTTTTCAACAGTACCCTGGCCCAGATAGGCCACAACAACAATGAGCTACAGAGAAACAGCATAAGACAGATAACACAAACAGTTGCCACAAAATCAGGATTAAACAGAAGTGCAATTATAAAATCATGAATAACATTTTTAGTACAATCATATCAAAGATTTCATCCTTAAAACAACCCAACATCTGTCTAAAACCATAGAAATAACTAAGACAAATCCAAAACAATGACAATAATGAGATTAACACATTGACCCAAAACACCGGCAGCCACATGAAGCTCTATATTCAAAAGAGTGATTTTCTACTGTTTCTTAAGTGTCATAAATATATAAATATTTTGTCATGAAGTCTGATACATTTCTCTTTCTGCAGTGCACTTGAGGTTCAGTTGTTTCATCTCTCCCAGAACACAGTGACGTTTGTGGACGACAGCTTCCCTCCGGGTCCAAAGTCCGTAGGCTTCCCGCTGGACGACAGCGTCCAGCATCGGGTGAAGAAGTGGCTTCGTCCTCAAGAAATCAACTGCTGCAACTTGAGAGACCGCGCGGTAAAGTGGTCCGTCTTCCGCACGCTTCGCCCGTCCGACATCCTGCAGGGACTTCTGGGTAACTGCTGGTGAGCAGAACAGTTACTGCTGAATCCACTCTTTACTGCACATGTGCGACACTAAGAACAGATCAAAACATGTCGGCTGTCAGGTGTTATTTTATGGCCTGGAACTCTCCACAAACATTTTGGAAATAAGAAAATAATATAATATATTGATGAATCTGTCAAAAGTGTTTATTTTGCTTGTTCAGGCTTTTGAATGTGAAGATATGAAGCCATTTTTATTAAGGCTATAGTGCTTAACACATAGAAAAAATATGGAAAAATGAGATTACTCATAATAATACTGAAACTAATGTAACTCACATAACCCTACAGCAGGACCGGCCCTAGACTTTTTGGGGCCAGGATTTGGTTTGGGGGCCCCCCCATCGTTATAACGTGTTGCCACTTCACATGGCACTGAACCAACGGTTGTGTATTGTAAATTAGTTTAAGCACATGATGTACAAACAGCATGTAAAGACTGAAGAGGGACCTTTTAGCAGCAACACTGACTACAGTAACTCTGTGAAGGCTCCTGAATCTCACCTGTCTTCAGGTGTAAGATGTCTGAATGTAGAAAGGATAAGACACGACCAAACAGCTTGTGAAGACACTTATCCCGGTTTGTGTTGACTTTTGTTTTTGTCTTGATCATTAAATTTTGTTTGACTTATCATATCTAATACAACAGCAAAATTTCGCCCGTCTCTGAGGTTACTGCCAAAAATGGCACGAAATGTTGTCAGTTTTTGTTCAGGAAGGAAATTTTTATTTCGTTATTGTCTCGTGTTCATTAAAAGAAATCTTTTCTAAGCAACTGCCTTTATCGCTTAATAGGTAGAGTCTGTGCTTCTGTATTGAGATTAAATTCTAACAGCAAATTATTCTTCCTACTTTAATACTTTATTCCCAGACATTGAAAGATTCCTCCAGAACACACTAAAATCGATCTTTTCAGTGTCAGACACCCCTGAAGGCTTGAAAGGTGGCTCTGAAAAGTTTGTAGCTCGCTCCTCTGCAGCTGTATTCTTTAAACTGCAGTGTGTGTGTGTGTGTGTGTGTGTGTGTGTGTGTGTGTGTGTGCTGGGCTGAATGTTTCGGGGAGCAGGTTCCTGAGTGCCTTGGCTGTTCTGGCTGAACGTCCCGAGCTGGTGGAGAAAGTGCTGGTGACTCGCTCGCTGTGTGCAGAAGGAGCCTATCAGGTGCGTCTGTGCAAAGACGGCTCGTGGACCACAGTGTTAGTGGACGACATGCTGCCATGTGACGAGAACGGCCACCTCCTCTTCTCTCAGGTGAAACATTCAGCTCTCAGCACTCAGTCGATTATTATGTCAGGTATCAAGCAGAAGTAAAAATGTAACGCTGGATTTACTAAGGTCACGCTTTTCTGCTGTGGTGGGAAAAGAAACACGATTTTACCTTTTTATATTACAGAAATATGAATGACATAAGATATAAAGTCGCACCACAAAATCTGAAAATAAATAAACTAATACAATTATAGACCTATAACTAAATAAAACTTTTAGAAAGAAAAATAGAGCAATAATTATGAATGAACATATGCTGTTTTGTTCCAAACGAACTGTGTGTGTGGGTGTGTGTGGGTGTGTGTGGGTGTGTGTGTGTGTGTGTGTGTGTGTGGGTGTGTGTGTGTGTGTGTGTGTGAGAGAGCCTTTTCCATATGCCACTGCCTGTTTCCTTAAGATTGCCTTCTTGGTCGCCACTAATATAACTTTAACAAGATACCTGTCCTCACGTTGTATATTTTCCTCTATGTCTGGTTGTGTATTTCACTTTCACTACCCATACATCATCCCTAAATGTTCCCATTTTCTTTAACCAGGATCTATGAATCTGCATCCGTCTCTCCGCACAGCCTCCAGCATTATTGTGGAGATGAGAATCCACTTTTAGTCTTAGTAGTAATGAAAAATCGGACTCTATTTTCAGAAGAATTTTTGCCACATGCTGGAGCTGACGTATATTATACCTTAAAAATATTACACCAGTTTCCATCTTGAGTTCTGTTTCTGTTTCATCTCTTAATACGCGAGGCTGATGTTCCTCTGCCCGTCACCAGATAAGATGTTTAATCTGTGCTACGGGATTCTCTTCCCTCTCCAGGCCCAGCGGAAGCAGCTCTGGGTGGCTCTGATTGAAAAAGCACTGGCTAAGCTCCACGGCTCCTACTTTGCTTTGCAGGCCGGTCGTGCTATCGAGGGTCTGTCCACGCTGACCGGGGCCCCCTGCGAGTCTCTGGCCCTCCAGGTCAGTGCCACCAACCCCAAGGAGGAACCCATCGACACGGACCTCATCTGGGCCAAAATGCTGAGCTCCAAAGAAGCAGGGTGGGTGTGAGGAAACGTCTCTGAAAAGACCGAAACAATCTGAAGGAGGGGCGTTTTTAAAAAATGAACCCTGACTCTTTTCTGTGCTGCCAGTTTCCTGATGGGGGCATCTTGTGGAGGTGGAAACATGAAGGTGGACGATACGGAGTACGAGTCCATGGGTTTACGCCCACGACACGCTTACTCTGTCCTCGATGTGAGAGATGTAGACGGTCACAGGTGAGGAGTCAAGTCTGTTTTGTTGAACAAGATTGAACTTTTCTCCCAAATCTATCTTTGGAGTGTCACCGTGTGCTCAGTTTGTTCTAGAGTCATATTTTAACACCAGAGGAGGATTTTGCTGCAGGAGGGTTCAGAAGTGTCTGTGCACCTTTTGATGCTTTTTCTGCTGTAAAAATTTGTTTCAGATTACTGCAGCTGAGGAACCCGTGGGGTCGCTTCTCCTGGACTGGACCCTGGGCGGACGACTGGTCAAGCTGGCCTCCACACCTGAAGAGGGAGCTCTACGCCCAGCGAGCCGAGGACGGCCTGTTCTGGATGGACTTCTGGGATTTCATCAGGTAGATTGAGGCTGCACTTTCTGAATACATTTACATTCCGGTTTAAACTGTGTCGTATATTGTGTTTGCTTAAAACAAAAAAAATATTAATTCATTAATGAAATGAGGAAATGCAAGAAAATCTTTGCAGAGGTGTGTGTTTGACCCTGGCAGGTACTTTGACTCAGTGGATATCTGTAAGATTCATTCAGACTGGCAGGAGGTTCGAGTACCGGGTGTTTTCCCCCGAGGAGCCGACGTCCCTGTGACGGTGGTGTCCATCACAGTGCTGGAGAGGACGGCCATGGAACTGGCTTTATTCCAGCAGGGCAGCAGGTAGGACAGCGCCCACCGTCCAACCTGTGCAACGTCCAACATGAACCTTCATTTCACAAACGCTGAGCGATCAACATGATGCACCTCCTTATAGCTGCAGCTACTCGTCTGAGCTCTGCTCTGTCCAACACGTTAGAGACACGTGGAGACAACAAGGACTGTGATTGGTCGGTTCGGGCTGCTGGTGTTGGTGGAGGTTGTTCAGAGTGAAGACAACATGAAGCAAGTTGAAAAAGACTCCTTTCAGTAACACACATTTAACAAAGCCATCTCCGCTGTAAACCTTCGGCTGTGTGTGTCTCTGTCACAGTGAATAGTCTCAGATTCAGTAATGAGGCAAGTCAAACCTTCTCACTGTCGCTGTATCACAAAGTTAATGAAAGAATGCAACACAGTTACTGCAGGGAAGATACTTAAAGATCCCCTCCACACGTGTTTCAAGACATATTAAAATACTCTGACGTTGTTTTTCCACAAGAAAGTTCAAGTACTTCATTCAAAATTATTAGAATAACATCTCCTCCTTCTCCCTCATTGAAAAATCCATATAAATCCATAATATATGCAAATGTTGTTCATTTCAAAAGTTTAACAGCTGCACACAAGAGGTGGGAGAAATGTTCCTTCTTCATCAGGTGAATGTGAAAACAGCCTTCTAGTGTCAAAGCATCATTCTGCTCAGCGAAGCTCAAACTGGAGACACAATAAGAAAAACACAGATCCCCAAAGGTTCTACACTACGCCCAATCCTTTTCTCTATTCATATTCCCGTTAGGTCCCGTTATCCAAACACACCTCCCTCTAATAAAGCCCTAATAACTTCAGCAAACAGTCAGACCCCAGTAACTGTCTTCAGGACAAACCTTCTCCAGAATAATGGGAATAAATCCTGTTTGTTGTCACATTTATCCCATGTGCTAATCTATCAGAGTATGGGACAGAGGGCCTCAGTTGTGTTAGCCACTTTGCAAATATATGAGGCTCTAAAAGAATGAGATAGAAATGATTGCAGATGTATAAAACGATGCATCCTAACCTCTTCTCCTCCTCCTGTGTCCTCAGGCGATGGGACACAGCAGAGAGCCACCTGTTGGATTTGTGCGTGCTGGTGTTTCGGGTCTCCTACGACAGCTCGGGGACCCTGTCGCTGGGCCGTCTGCTGGCTCACAGCCGCCGCTCGGTGAGGAGGTTTGTGGGCTGCGACGTCATGCTGGAGCCGGGCGAATATGCTGTGCTCTGCTGCGCCTTTAACCACTGGCACAGCACCGTCACAGAGAGGGCAGGTAAGGACTCCAACATCAGGACTTATAGCTTCTTTGAACTTTTATTTAACCTGTTTACTTCTTATTCAAACTGACCTGAAAAATATACACTCAGAAACATTACTGACAACAAAGCAAAGAGTGGATTCTTTAGAGGAAACGGCAGATAAAGTGGAAATAATACAGGAAAGGAGTACATACAGTATATGCTAAGAGCAGCTCCACATAGTGAGCTTAAACTACCCTTGGACTCGCAGGACGTTATTTAAACCTGTTAATAAGCCACTGTCGTGTCTTCTCAGCGAGCTGCAGCAGACCGGAGGTGCCCGGTTACATGCTGGCAGTCTACAGCTCCAGACTGGTGATGGTGGAGCAGGTGACGGCCTCCAACACCACCATCGCCGACGCCATCATCCAACTGACAGAAACTAAAGGAGAGAGACACGAGGTAATGCTGCACTCGCTCAGTCCTCGTCAACTCGTAAAGTCAGCGTCATGTCAAGTACCAGGTGGTCATCGGATCAGAGGGAAATCCATATTAAAGACACGTTCCTGCAGCTTGTTTACACCTGTAATCTACCACTTTATCTGTAGTTTGAGGGCAAACTCCTGCTGGTGTTGATGTGTTGATGAAGAGCTCCTGAACGCATCATGAGAGACATTTTGTTTGTTTTACTCTCTGTTTATGGATTAGTTATAAATAATGGATGGATTTTGATACTTCACGGCCGATAATTAGATTAAAAAACTGCTATTTTGAAGTAATTTTACTGCTGAGTTAATAATAAGAGTTGTGCTGTAGAGAAAATGAAAATTAAAGTCCAGTTTGACTTTGTACTTTTGATGAAGTCCATAAAAACTGCACTCAGTTGTCGGCACTTCAGACTCAATAAACTGATGTTCGTATAAATAGATCTTAGATTCATGTCCCAGTCCGATAGGCTACTTTTAATGTGACAGTTTTGCCGGCATTTTTATTGTAAGCCCTTATAAAAAAAAGTATTATATGTCCTGTATCTTGTATAAAATCATCTACGGAGGCCAAGAAGCAATCGTTTTGGTTCAATTATTTTAATTTATCCAATATCTCAAAATCACAAGTTAATTATCTTGTGATGTCGCAATAAGAAACGTGTTTTCTCGCGATGTGGGGATAATCATCTTGGAAAAACAAAAGATTGTTTTCTCGGGTAAATGAATAGTCATTATAAAATATTAATTATATAATTAATTATTGGGACCAAAATGTAGCCAGTGTGTGTCGGCAGATATGGATGTGATTCCTGTCAAAGTATCAGGACAGGTGAGAGGATACTTTAGAGTTATTGTAGGAAGTGTGGTGGCAGGATGTCTATACATATATATGTGTATATATATATATATATACGTTTGCACGACATTTTAGTGTTTTAGCCTTGTGGAAAAAAAACAGGTGAAAAACTTACAGTTTTTTGTCGCCATAAAGAGTTTCTTTATGGGTTGAGAAAATCCTCCTCCTTCTTAAGCTAAATATATAATATATATATAATATATAAGCAGCAATAATATTAATCCAGAAACATCAGATAGAACAGGAAAACACTTTTGCTGCACTATGAGTACTTTTACTTTGACACTTTAACTACATTTAGCTGATATTACTTACAGACTTTTACTTCAGTGAGGGTTTGAATACTTGTAGTGGAGTATTTTCACAGTGTGGTACTAGTACTTTTACTTCAGTAAAGGATCTGAATACTCCCTTCCTCAGGGTCGAGAGGGGATGACGTGTTACTACCTGACCCACGGCTGGGCGGGGCTCATCGTCATGGTGGAAAACAGACACCCCCGACATCACCTGCACGTGTCGTGTGACTGCAGCGACAGCTTCAACGTGGTGTCGACGCGCTGCAGCCTCAAAGCCATCGACAGCATCCCTCCTCTGCACAGGTTCACCTCGACACACAGCAGCAGGCCATTAATCAATCAGACTGACAGAGAATTACTGATGACAGATGATTGATTCACTGTGTGAGACATCAGCTGGTTACAGTGTTCAAATATAAAGATGAGCTCTGTTTCGTGTCATTAAAAAGCAAAACTGACGCTTTCTCAATGATCTGAAAGAGACGAAAACATATTTCATAATCCCTGAAGGTTAGCTGCTGTCCCTGAGGTTGGCACGTGAATGAAGCAAATATTTACTGATGATTATTTACATAAATATGATTTATCTTAGTGTGCACATCCTGCCACAGTTCCAGGTCCAGGTGCAAATAAAAACAGCATCCAAAGCAGAAGGAAGGTTGTCTGCAGGTCCCAAAAGAAATGATTGATGCAAAGTTTCTTCATCAGTCAAAGATCCATTTGAAATGTGTTCAGCACAGCCTCGATTTGTTCACATGAAGACCTCGCAGGATGAAACTTTGCATCAGTCAAATTCTTCGGGAGCTTGCAAAAGTCACTGCACAGACAACTTCTCCTTTTCCTTTGGCATGCTGCCTCAGATATCGACAGGAAGTCCAGCTTGACCAACAGATCCATGAGTTTCGAGGCTCAAAATGCCAAAACGCTGCACAGCAGTTTATAGTTTTACAACTCTGGAGGATCAGTACTTTACCTTCTGTCGCGTCAATCATGAGGTAAACAGTAGAAACACAAAGTTACAAAATAGAACCAGGAATGAGAGTTAGCATGTATCTGCCTCATTGGTTTCTACTGAAGACGTTAATCTTTAAAAACACCTCACAAATATATAGTTTCATGTTTAAAACAGGTGCTCACTGTAGTTTTTATCAAACAAACAGGAGGAAATAGTGCATTTGTTGGGGACTATTTTCAGCGGCGGATGAATCCACATTCAGTGCTCTAGTGAGTATTTGGGGCAGCAGGACAGTGTGTGTGGGACTGAGTCCAAATAAACTGCAGTGTGTGTGTTCATGGTGATGAAGGAACAACAGTGAGGCTCATATCAATATAGAATATCTTACAGACTTGTACTTAAAAGAACAGAAACAGTCCCACAGCAGTGGTCCACACGTTCTGTCAGTCAGGTGTGGATGTGAACCAGGTGTTGTTTCTCTCTCAGACAGGTGCTCGTGGTTTTGTCTCAGCTGGAGGGAAATGCTGGATTCTCCATCACACACAGGCTGGCTCACCGTAAGGCTGTCCAGGCTTCTCTGGGGAACTGGAGTCCCTCAAAGACGACACACAGTCCAGCTCTGAGCCCAGAGACAGCAGGTCTGCACCAGCCTCGACCCCTCTGACCCCTCTGACCCCTCCGAGCACGAGGAATCAGATGATAGCTCTGGTTCACACACTAGACATGAGATCAGGAGGTCTCAACATGGAGGCAGCTTCTTTAAAGGAACAGTCCAACGCGCTGGTTTGTCTCAGTACACTGTTGATGGAAAACAGGCAGATTTCCCATAAATGTTGGACTATTTTGCAAAGAAACGTCATATTTAGGGAGCAGGTCTCAGAGGCTGAGTGATGCTTCAGTTCTACGAACGTTTTTTAAGAGTCAGAAATAATCTCACTGGGTGAATTAAACCTCAATGGACAGAACAACGCAGCCATAAGTCAGTCAGTGTCCTGTCTGATCCACTAACACCTTTCAGAGGGTCTGTTTCTTAAATACGCTCATTCATTCATTAAAAGTGATATTTCCACTTTAGCTCATCAACGTTGTTGGAAGAAATTCAAGCATCAGTTTATTAATTAATTTAAATGTTAATTTTGCCAGAAAAGAACACACTTCTTCAGATATTAATTGGCAAAGTATGTAGTCAAAGTTTCACTGTAAAGCACCTGAATATGTCAATGCAGGATTAATCAGCTGATTGAACTCCACAGCACTGCAGGTGAGCACCAAGTGTTTGCTTATAATGAGAATGAAATGTTGTGTTTTCAACCCAAAGCCACATATCAGACAGCTGCCAAGCACCTCACTGAAATCCGATATACAGGAGCTGATATATATTGATCAGCATTTATCAAAGAAATAAAGTTGTGCACAAATCCAATTTACAGGCCGGCTGGTTCCTCGTCTCTTAACACAGTATTTTATAACTCTTACAGTCTGTAGTAAAACGTCCTGTTTGTGGGTGAACTGAGCCTGTGAGATTATTTCTTTCTGCCTCCAACAAACGTCCGATCCATAAACTCGAGCTGCACATTCCTACACAAACACATTTAGAACAGATGTTAGGAGTGAACAAATGATGCACTTTATATTTTACTAAATACGTTTCAGATCACAGGATGCTCTTCAGGTCCAAACTGTCTCACTTGCACTGGTGATAGATCAATAGAAGTTATTAACTTAGTTAGTTGTGTCTGAACTGGCTGCCAAGAATATCCACAGTGATAACAACACAAACATGGTGTTTATCTTCATCATTATTATTCAGTCTTAATACTTCCCGGTGTTTAAATACAGTCTGATAGTTTCAGAGTGGCCGTGTGCGAGAGCATTAGCACTTTATGAACTTTAAACTAAGCTGTCATATTGTTAGACAACATATAAACTATGCAAATGTTTGAAAGCTGTTGTGATGCTTCGTCAATTAAAACATGTATAGCTCCTCATCTTTGGCTCATCTGTTACATTTATTAGATCATTTTAATCTATTTTGTTGTGATTGTTCTGTTAAATTTTTTTTTTTATTTAGAAATAAACGTATTTATTTATATTTTCTTTCATAATAAAACCAAAGCTTTCACTGTTGCTGTTCACGTTGGGCGTGTCACCCGATGACGCGATTTACGTCACCGTTCAAAACCAAAACATCTGGCTGCTGCGCGTCTCGAGACAACTTGTAGCTAGGTAGTTAGCCACCTAGCTAAAATACAGTTATAGCTTTTTTTTCCTGTAACAGCAGCTACTTAGAATATATCACTTAGTTAAAGGTCGTCAAACAGCAGTGACACAGGTATGTGATCAATGATATTGATTATGTAGCGTAACTTCACGTGCGTGTCATATTAGTTATAGTTAGCTCGGTGCAATAATGTTAAATAAAGAGGTTTGTTAACTTCGTAATGCTAGCTACTTCGACTGTACAAAATCTGCCACACACGACAGGATAAAATAAAATTTAAATGGTGAAACGTCAGAGAGGCAGCTAACGTTAGCTACATGTTAGCAATGATACCCACAGGACAGCAGCAGCTAAATCTAACTAGCTTAATTTAGCTAAATGTGGAATATTTCAGCCTGTCAGCGTGTTTCATTTCTCTCTAATGTCAGCAGAGTGATAAACAATGAGGATCAATAACATGCTAACACTAATAACAGGTAGAGGAAAGCACCGATCCAGGATACGCAGTACCTTAAGTGTGAGTGCTGCCAGACTGACAGGTGTTTTTGGGGGTATTTATTATGTTTTAATTAACTCAGCGGACAAGAAATGTGCGTTTCCGCCGTGGTTTGTCCAGTAGGATCAATAACTTAACGGCTGTAATTCGGCCCCACCTGTGTCCATGTCGGCATGCTGCTATGAATGCAAGCTGCCCCCCCTCCTCCAGTTCCAGCTGCTCTGTTATGCTAACAGTGTGATTCTCTCCCCAAAACTCCTCCCTCACCTGCCTCTTGTTACTTTAATAAATTACTTTGAAATAAATAATTAGACTACTCAGATATTTCAGAGATACTGGTCTATTATAAATATAAAAAATGAATTTAACAGACTTGTTGCATGACTTAATTAAAAAGGAGAACAGGCACATAAATGATTATTTTTCTTCCTCTTCTGCTGAGATGCACAATCCTTTTAACTCCTTTAATGCATTGTGTGTGTGTGTGTGTGTGTGTGTGTTGTGTATCTTGTTATTTGTGTAAATAAATAAATAAACTAATGTACAGGAAGAAAAACGTGACTTACAGGTGATTTCCATTACGATGAGACTGTAAACGGTGGTTAAAAGGTGGTGTAGTAGCAGGATCAGTATATTTGACCTGTAATGAAGGTTATAAAATGTACAGTGTGTTTTTGTCTTTAAATATTTTATGGTAACGAGACGTTGCTGTTCATTATAAGACAATCTGTTAGCACTTCTTGATCGATACACTGCCCACCAGCTTTTAAAATGTGTTTAACTGCAGCATCTCCTGCAGACAGTCAGCACATCTGGGTATCTTAAAAAAGACCACTAGTGAACAATTACAGGCTCATATCAAACCTCCAATTCAGTAACAATAACAGTTTTGATGTTTTCCAGTCAGGATTCACAGCACTAACTGCTCTTCTTCAGCTCTTCCTCACCTGTTCTCTGTCTCAGGTTCTGTGGTACCTGCTGGATCTGAGCGTCAGGATAGGGAAGCAGAGTAAAGGGGCAGCTGCCGCCGGAGCAGCGAGCCTGGTGGACAAGATGTCAGAAAGCCCGGAGAAGAGCGCCTCAGTGTCGGCTCAGGAGCTGAAGGAACAGGGCAACCGGCTCTTTCTGAACCGCAAGTACCTGGAGGCGTCTGCCTGCTACAGCAAAGCCATAGTAAGAACCAGGAGATGCTGTGTGTTCAGCTGGCTGAATACATTCAACGTCCAAGAGTTTCTCCTAAAGATTTCTCTTTAGTATTGTACTCAGTGTTTGTATAGTTTGGGTATTAAAATCAGAGAGTCAAACTTGACTGAGGACCTGGTTTCCTGCTGTGATCAGTGTGGCAGGAAGTTTCAGATTTTAAACGCACAGGATGTAATTTCGGGATATTTCGGGATATGACGCCACTGACAGGCGACCAAATGAAACGCACCGTTACCTTTTAATAAAATGACAGATTTCTCTGGGTTTGAACTCTGTTGGAAACATTTGGGATAATGTAAAGACAACTCAGCACCATATATAACAGGTCTGGGTGTTTTTAGACATTTTAATGTTTCAGATTCTACCTTTAACTTTGGGAAAGGAGAGCTTCGGTATCAGATCATGAGTCAGTGTTGGCAGACAGTCTGAGTTGAGGTGTTGGGGTCTGGAGAGAAAGAGTGGTGCACCCCTGCAGTCCTCATGTTTGGTGTCCCCCCTCCTTCAGAGCCACAGTCCCTCCGTCCCAGCGTACTACACCAACAGAGCGCTGTGCTACGTGAAGCTGCAGCAGTACGACAAAGCCCTGGCAGACTGCAGACACGCTCTGGAGCTGGACAGCCAGTCGGTCAAAGCTCACTTCTTCATGGGTCAGTGTCACCTGGAGATGGAGAGCTACGACGAAGCCATCGGCAACCTGCAGAGAGGTACGGGGGGTTTAACTCCACCTCCAGCAGTCACAGAGCAACATGATCATCCATGTGGAGTTGTGTTTGTGTTGCCTGATGAATCCAAGTCCTCTCCTTCTAGATCTCTATAATCAATCTGTCTCTTTAGCGGCTAAATGCTCCTCTAAGTTCACCAGCTGGTCTCTAACTGTGTCTGTCTGCTGCTGCGCAGGACGTACATTCACTCAAGTTCTGTTCTTCAGTACACGTTTGAGGTACTTGTACTTCACCAGAATCAGGTTTATTGCCAAGTAGGTTTACATATACGAGGAATTTACTTTGGTACATAACAATAAACACAGTAAGTAGAAAATATAAAGAAAGATAAAGCAAGTACTGCAAGTCAAGAAGCAAAAATATAAAATTGGCAATAAAATGAGAAAAACTATTATACAAATAATAAAAACAAATGTGCAAAATATTTACCAGGATGTCACTTTATACTTCTACTCCGCTACATCTCAGAGGGAAATATTGTACTTTTTACATCACTACATTTATCTGACAGCTTTACAAATTCGGATTTTTACTCACAAAACACATGAAGAGTTTATAAAATATGATGCAGTATAAAAAAAGTGAACTAGCCAACAGTTTAACATTTTGCAGCTATTTTAATAAATGAAAAAAGCTGCAAAATGCCAACATTTCCTGGTTGCAGCTTCTCAGATGTGAACATTTGCTGTTTTTCCTCTGAATGATGTTAATAATGTTAATGTTGTTAATAATGTTGAGGTTTGGACTGTTGGTTGTGAAGATGTCACTTTGGGCTCTGGATCATTGTGACGGCAGAAGTTTTACAAACCAATCAATCAATGAATCGACCAAGAATGAAATAATAATAATGAAAATAGTCATGAGCTCCCTTTAATCACTCGTACTGTACAGGCCACTCAGGAACGTGTCCTCCTGACTGACCTCTCTCAGGTTTTCAGTCTTTTGTAAATCCGGTATAATATAAGTGAAACCTTTCGGAAGGCTCTGCACACACGATGAAAGAAGTGTGATCACGGACAAATGTTTTCTTCCAGCTTATAATCTGGCAAAGGAGCAGCGGCTGAACTTCGGGGACGACATTCCCAGCGCTCTGCGGATCGCCAAGAAGAAGCGGTGGAACAACATGGAGGAGAGGAGGATCAACCAGGAGAGCGAGCTGCACGCCTACCTCACCCAACTCATCCACGCCGAGAAGAAGAGGCCGGTTAAATCCAGAAAACACACACTCTTTTATTTGTTTTTCTCCCCTGAATGATTCTTGTTCTTTTTAAAGTAAAGTGTGTGTTTTAACTGCAGAGAGCTGGAGGGCTGCAGACAGAAACAAGACGACGGCAGCAGAGTCCAACACACCCCCAACGACATCCTCACAAAACATGTAGGTCCTTTATTATTACCTGCTTCAGGTGTTGATTCACCTGGAGGGTCATTCTGGAGGATGCAGTTTGTGCTGAGTGTATGTAATTATACTGAGAGATGTTTATAATATTTAACGTACCTTCATTAATATAAATGTGGTGAACAGAACTTTAGAAACAGCTCTCAGTGCAGGAATCTTTTGCACAAAGAAGCTGCACCAGAGTCCACTCATAAAAAACAGAAAATAACCAGTAAAATCTCTATTTACTGATTAATGTTGACATCAAAAACTGCTGACGTGTTACAATTTCCCCTCTTTTAGTTTGCCAGCAAACGCACCACTTCCTCTTCCTCAGTTACTCTTGAAATGATGAGCAGCACCAGCAGCTTTTATATGTAATCTGATTACTTTAAGGGAGTAATCTTTTTCAAGGTTAGGAATATGCTTGAAAAATGTTTGATTTTTCAACATAATCTGGTGTTTCATCATCGACACAATCACTCATGTAAAGCACACATCTTTTAATATTTAAAATGAAACGATCCCGTCGTCATATTTGTTTGTTGCCTCCTGGAATTTATAGGAACTATTTAGATGTGATGATAAAGGCTTCAAGAGTCTGGACATTTTTGGTTTAGGTACCTTGAAAGTGCTTGAATTTTACTCTTAAAAAGCTGTACGAACCCTGTTTATAATATTCACCCCATTTATATCAATGAGGGTAATCTGAATAACAGGTTCGCAGTGTGGACGCTGTTACTGTGAGACACCGTCTCTAAAGAACAACACTGTTATTGTGCAGCTCTGAAGGCTCAACAAGAGCGGAAATGAGTCGCACTGAAGATGGCCGTTCTGAAAACTCCCTGTAACCCACTGTTCACCTGTTTCTATTGGAGTATTTGTAACGTTTAAACGCGTGTTTCTCTCCAGGACAAGTATCTTTCAGACATGGAGGAGCTGTTCTGTCAAGTAGACGAGAAGAGGAAGGTCAGTGCTGATGACGTGAACTAAACTCACTCTGTATTTTCCTCTCTGACATCCTAAATAAACATCTGTTGATGTGAAAAAGACGTTCAGTGGAAGTTAACACAAGTTAAATGTTCTGAGAGGATTTAAAGGGAATCTGTGTGTTTGACAGAAGCGTGAGATCCCAGACTTCCTGTGTGGAAAGATCAGCTTCGAGCTGATGAGAGAGCCGTGCATCACGCCCAGCGGGGTCACCTACGACAGGAAAGACATCGAAGAGCACCTGCAGGTCCTTTGATCTGATATTAACGATAAAACTTTATTTATATCGCAACTTTCATACAAAAAGATGCAGAACAATGTGCTTCACAAAATATATGAAATATACATGAACAGGACAGATACAAGAAAAAGGAACTTTAAAAACTGAAGAAATAGAGATTTAAATTAAATTAGTTAATGCTGTTGGTGAGAAAAATGTAGGAAAAGTTTCAGATAAAAGCACGTTTGAAAAGGTGAACTTTCATGACATTAATCTACCTGTTACACCAGCCTATATACTGTTTATATACAAATATAAATATAAAAGATGTGTTTGTTGTTGTCTTGCAGCGAGTCGGCCATTTTGACCCGGTGACGCGAACTCCTCTGACCCAAGATCAGCTCATCCCAAACCTGGCCATGAAGGAAGTCATTGATGCTTTTATTTTGGAGAATGGATGGGTGGAGGACTACTGACCAATCAGAGGAGGGGAAGTCACTGTGACAGTTTATAGGTGGAGACAGGTCAGTGTGAGGGGCCGTCGCTCTGTCACAAGTTTAACTGAAGTTCAACCAAATCTCCTGCTGAACCTGAACGCGTCACACCGTCTGATGATCAGCTGCGTTTTAATATCAAACAAAATGATAAAATCAAGAAAAACAATAAGATGCTTTTTAAAAATGTGCAATTATTTAACTTCTCTGCAGCGCCACTAGAGGGCGCTGTACGTTACACCTGCAACATGAACGCCTCACCTGTGCCGGAAGAAGTACTCAGAAAAGTAGAAAAACTACAGTATAAAAATACTCTGTTACAAGTAAAAGTACTGCATTTAAAGTTTCACTTAAGTTTTAAAAGTAGAAGTACTGATTGTGCAGAGTACACTTATATTTATTATATTATTATTATTGAAGCATTAACGAGGTGGAGCTCATTTTAACTTCCTTTTTGAGTAAAAAGTATAAGATCTCCCTCTGAAGTAAAGCGGAGGAGAAAGTAGCATCAAATGATACTCAAGTAAAGTACAAGTACTTCCGAAACAGTACTTGAGTACGTGTACTCTCCACCGAGGTGATTCAGTCCAAACAGAAGTCACTAAAAACAACAAACCCCACTGCAGCTTTTAAGGATTTTACTGCTGCTGGAAACAAAGAAGCAAGTTTAAATCTTAATTAATAATAATAAAAGACTTTGGAAACTGAAATATGCAACAAAAGTCGTCAGACATTTTTAAGACTTTAAACAGATTCTCTCTTTGGAAGAATAATTTCTGTTTGAAATGGTTTCCCCACAAAAAAGACATCTCCTCCTTCTTCCTCTTTGAAAAATCCAGAATCCATGAAGATCCAAATATTGTTCATTTCATAAGTTTAACAGCTGCACACACAAGACGTCTCCTACGTCTCTGTGTTTGTGACCTGGAGGCTTCAACTTTCCACATCACACTTGTGTAAGTTTCATACTGGACCCTGATTGGCTCCAAACTACGCGTGAGGTCATAAATCCTGCAGGTACGTGCAGGTGTTAAACTGAGATTTAAGGTGAGCTCAGAGAAACATCAGAGTGAAGGAACGAGAAGAAAAACACGTTTAACTGGAGAGAGACTTAAAAATAAAGCAGCTGATAAACAGGAACATGTAATCCTGATCAATTCAGTTTACAAACTGACAAACAGAGATTTCTGTTTTATTGTCTGAGGAGCGACAGGAAACTGTTGGACCTGCACGTCCAGTTCAGCTTCAGAGGACCTGTGATTGTTTGGATGCAGCTTCATCAGTGACAGAGCAACAGCCCCCTTTAAGACCGACCAGTAAGACCAGTAGGACCAGTAAGACCAGTGGACCAGTAGGTCCAGTAGGACCAGTAAGACCGGTACGAGCTCACCAGCACAAACACCAGCTGTCATGTTTGTGTGAGCAGTTTGTAAATCCGATGAGGCGTTTGAGGACCGTCTGTACAGATCTGAGTCTGAGGGTTTTTGATGTCAGCTGACAGTTTAAAGGCTGATTCCACCCTGTGATCTGCAATCACTTTGATTATTTTACAGTATTGATCATCAGTTAGTGTAACACAGAATGAACAAACTGCTGACTACAATCTAATTACTCCCTTAAAGTAATCAGATTACGTATAAAAGCTGCTGGTGCTGCTCATCATTTCAAGAGTAACTGAGGAAGAGGAAGTGGTGCGTTTGCTGGCAAACTAAAAGAGGGGAAATTGTAACGCTGCAGCTGAGAGAGACTCGTCAGCAGTTTTTGATGTACACATTAATCAGTAAGTTGAGCTGGTTATTTTCTGTTTTTTATGAGTGGACTCTGGTGCAGCTCATCTTTGTGCAGAAACTAAATGTGTGCTTGTGATTTTGTTTTTACAGTTTCCTTGTCGCTGTTTTTAATTGTTGGTTTTCCAGACTTTCTGTGACTCTATTAGCAGCAGCTGTGCACGCTTATCTTACTCCATCATCTCACTTCAGTATCAGCTCTCACACTGGAGCCTGATGTCTCATTGGTTAATTCCAACTTGTTTTAGCCACAACTGGCTGATTAAATGTTTCAATGTGATGATTACAATCCAGCTTTGATCAATCAAGATCGAGTCTGATTTCCTGTTTCTGAACGACGACTGAAGAAGCAGAAACTAGTTTTCAGATGTTTGAACATCGTGATGAAATAAATGTTCCATGTTTTCTAAATCTGAGTTTCAGGTATTTCTTCTCCTTCAGCGACTGCAGACACTTTTTTTTTGTTTTATACCTCAGCTGGACTGTTTACTGCTAATTAGCTAATGTTAGCATGCTAACTAGGTAATCTAGCATTTAGCAGTTACAGAATGATAACAGCTGCTGTTGGAAACGTTGCTGCAGTGAAATCTTTTATCTGCTGAAAGAAGCACAGAAATGATCTGCAAACACTTTAATTGGGAAACATCTTTATTCCTGAATCGACAGTGACAACCAGATGTTTTGTGCTTTAATACTAAAACAGAGTTCAGCTGACTCATGTATTTCCATCTACAACTGATCCTGACAGAAAACACATTTTAATCTGTGATCTCTTCTGTGTGTGAGAGAGTGCAGGACGCCGCCTCTGTTAGCTCCTTTGGTCCTTAAATACTTATCATCATTTTTATTATTATTATTATTATTATTATTATTAATTATTAATATTATTGGAATGTTACTGTGGTGCTTCAGACTAAATCACAGTTCATCTCTCTCTCGATCATCACAATGTCTTTAGTTGTTGGTTCAGCCTGCAGTCGGAGACAAACTGATAAAACACGTAATTTCTTAAATATAAATACTGGCGAGCTGAAGATGAAGATGGAGCTCAGCCGAGGAAGGTGGAGATGAAAACGCTGGTGTCCAGGTTGAGGGTGGCGTGCCACCAGCGGTCGGGGAAATACAGCACCTGATGTTAGAAAACAACAACTCTTATGCTGACTTTCATGTTTGTTGTGTTGGTGTTTGTGTGACGGTTAAATTACTGCAGCAAACAGTTCATGAGAGGAAAAGATTTGGTTTCAAAGTCTTAGTTCAGAATTCAAAGTTCAAATTTACACTAAAGGTTTTTTAAACAATGAAAGTTTTAAAATCCAGATGTTTGTTAAAGCGTCAGCATGAAGAAAATCTTTCCCTTCGTTTAGTTTCTTCAGATGAAACCGGACTCGTCTGTCTGAGGCCTTTTCAAAGAAAAACAATAGAAACAAATCTCTTCTTCTGTGCGTATAAAACTTGTTTTATTATAGCGTTCACCTCTCCAGGTCTGATGGTGCACTCCAGCGGAGCCTCGTCCTCGGGCAGGTGGGGGTAGGTCTCCGTCACCCAGGACAGGGTGGTGCGGTTGGGGTGGAAATGAGGCTCCTGAACCGGCGGGTAGAGGAACCAGCGCTGTGTGATCACAACAACAAGACGCTAAAACTGTGACTTATCTGTATCAGAGCAGGTTCAGGACACGACACGCAGGAAACCAAAGAAAAGGGAAGTTGTTGTTTCACCTTCCTCCCGTAGACGACCTCGGAGTACCCAGGACCGTGCCAGTGGAAGGGGACTCCAGTTCCAGGACCTGAAGACAAAACAGGTGGATCTGAGGGTTCACGCTGCAGTTTGTGTCTCTCAGGTGTTAAAACTCTGAGGAACTCTGCAGCTTCTTCACTCTTCATCACTGAGGATCCCTTCAGACGTAGTTTAGATGTTTGTGTTTAACCGGGACGAGACTGAAGGTTCAGTTCTGAGGCTCAGAGACAGAAACTGGACCAGGACTTAACCCGGGCTGACATGTGAGAAACCAGATCTGCTTTCAGCCACTCCTCTAGCGCCACCACGAGGCTGATATTTGTGTTTTTTTTACATTTTGACATTCATGTTCCCCTCAGGATGAATAATTATAACTTTGGTGATCCTCTGATGTTTCCATCTAGCGCCACCATCAGGTCAACATGACCACATTTAAATACCTGCAGAACTAATGACATGCCCATCAGCCTCAGCTGCACTCTGTTTACTGCTAACTAGCTAATGCTAACATGCTAAACTAAGATGGTGAACATTATACCTGCTAAACATCAGCATGTTAGCACTGTCATTGTTAGCATGCTGATGTTAGCATTTAGCTCAAAGCACCGCTTTTTTTCATATTGTACATATTTTTTAAGATTATTTTTATAATAATTTTTCATATCTTATTGTCAATTTTCTATTTCTGCTTCTTGACTTTAAGTACTTGCTTCATCTTTCTTTATATTTTCTACTTCCTGTGTTTATTGTTATGCACCTGTACACCAAAGCAAAGTCCTTGTGTGTGAAACCCACTTGGGAATAAACCGGATTCTCACCGAGCTGCTTTAGTCTGGTTTTAAATCTGCAGAACGATCTCTGACCTGCGATCCCGAAGCTGAAGGCTCCGCTGGTGTGAGGCAGGACATACGGAGGAGCCTCGTAGTGCTCGAACAAACTCTGCCACTCTGTGAAGTTGTTGTCTCCAAAAAAATACAGCGTGTCTGTCGAAGAGAGAAACACCGTCAGGTCCAAAGATCCACGTGTGCTCAGTGAACTTCATGTTCATTTGTCCGATTGTTATTTGGGGATTTCTTCTCTATGTTCCTGCTCCCCAGAGGACGAATCCTTCTGATTTCAAGGGAGACGTCTGCTGATATTCTCTATTTTTCTTCTTGTCATTAAATCTCATGCAAACCAACAAATAAATGTATCTACTAACAAGTGTTGTGTGTGTATCACAGCCTGCCCCAAATACTCACTAGAGCACCAAATGTGGATTCATCCGCCGCTGAAAATAGTCCCCAACAAAGTCACTATTTCCTCCTGTTTGTTTGATAAAAACTACAGCGAGCAGCAGTTTGAAACATGAAACTATATTTTTTTGTGAGGTGTTAAGATTAACGTCTTCAGTAGGAACCAATGAGCTCGGAGCTGAGAGCCACAGACAGGAAGTCAGACAGGAAGTGAGACAGTGTTGACTGACGGACTGACATGTTGGTTTGAGTCTGCTGCACATGGAGATTTGTTGACAAAAATACAAAACAGATCTCATCCTTTAATGATCCCGTGAGGACAAACTCTAAGAGGAGCTTCACTGCCGGTGAGTCTGTATTCTGTTACTCATTTCCTTCAGTTCACTGTCGTTCTGCACATTGAAAACTTCATTTGAAAACTGTTAACTTTTCAAGTCAAGTGGATTTTACTTTTACAGCCCAAAATCACACATTCAGACCCGCTGTTCATGTAGGGCGTAAAATAACAGAAGAACACAAAGCTAAAATCCCAAACATTATACACACAGTACACCATCAGTGCACCATCAGCTCCTGCTTACAGCCTGAGGCCTCCTGTCTCTACTCACCGCTGCCGAGGGCGTCCAAAGACTGAGGCCTCAGCAGGAGATCCACGTACTCCTGGAAGGGGACGTCCACTGGAACAGAGACATCCAGAGTCAGCGGGTGTTAAAAACAAACACACTTTGACTGTCAGACTGTCAGTGTTAGACGTTCATACCTTTCCTGTAAGAGTAAGTGTTAGCTGTACTGAGCCGCACTCTCCGCTCGCCATATTCTTGTAGTAAACTCCTCTTGGAGCACAGAGACCTGAATTTCTACAACAAAGTCGGTCTGTTATTAGTTTCAGTCCAGCAGTCTGTTCATGGACACAGTGTGAGTGTGTTAGAGACTTCCAGCTGAAACACTGAGGTTTAGGTTCAGACTCTCTGCCGTTTATTTCCACCTCAGATGAAAACTGTAGATCTACATTTACTGTACTTAAGTACAAATTCAATACTTTCTACTTCTACTCCGCTACATCTCAGAGGGAAATATTGTACTTTTTACTGCTCTACATTTAATCTGACAGCTGCAGTTACTTTACAGATGACAGTTTTTCATCCCCTTCCTGAATGTCTGTGATGAAGTGAAGGATGAAGAGTTCCTGTATGTGTTGAGAAAGTCCTCCTCCTTCTAAGTCTAAATAAACTCTTAGACATGTGATAACTTTATAAAATATGTTGCTGTGTTACAGATTAAACTCCCCAAAAGTACATAAAGTTGTTAAAATGAACTTCAGCCAACTAAAACAGTAAAGTGCTGCTTTCAGCAGTATTCTAATAATATAATATATAATCAGTACTTTTACTTTTGATACTACTGTGGGATTTCTACTTTTACGATCCGAGTACTTCTTCCAGCGCTGCATGCTGGATGCATTTAAGGAAAAATCCACACTTGTATACTTTACTGTTTCTGAGCCAGTTTTATGGTCTGATTCTATTTTTTCTTATTCTAATAAAAAAGTGTTTTGTTTTTTTTATTGTCTGACCCCGACAGTCGAGCTCACGACCCCCTCAATCAACACCACCCGTCATCTTCCCAATGTGTTCATTTAAATGGATTTTAACATGCTATTTCACACATATGTGGATTATTTGTTTTGACCAAATCATCATTTCTGTTTTTTCACAGCTGCTCCACAATCTTTCCACAAACTGTAACCCCCCCACCCCCAGCAGCTGCAGCAGTACACACTGAGGTACAAGTACTCCTGGTTGGGAATCACTGGTTTAGATTACAGGATATCACCAAAATTCAAAACTCACTAAATAACTTCCAGAAGGATTCAAACAATCAGAGTCAGAGGGGATTTTTCACTTGATACATAAAACATCTTTCATATAAATGAAACTATGACTTCAGCACAGCAACAGGAAGCAGCCAACATGCAGTTAATGATTGTTGAAGTACGCACCGTGTTATCAGTCAGACCTCTGAGGATCACCGGCCGGCTGTACGCATATCTGAAAACACAACACCTGGTCAGCAGGTGAACACGTAGGATCCATAAAGGAGTATTTAAGAATACGAACATAAATCAGAATATTTGGCTCCGACATCCTCACTAACAGAGACGCTGCAGATTCTCTGTTGCCCAAATTAAATGCTGCTTTCAGGTGAAAAGTGCTAAGATGGGAATTTCAGAAACATTGATTCAGCAGCCCTCAAATCCCACAAATACATTTAAAGAGGCCTGAAAAACCTGAGCAACATTTTCTATTCATTCTGATATTTTTTCCAGATTTAATTCATTCAACCGGTCGCTGAGGTGTTGCCGGGTGATCGCCCAACAGAAAATCAATCAGCAACAATATTGATGGTCTGTCAGTTGTTTTTGTGTCATTTTGTTTTGGATTGTCTGCAGGACAGAAGAAGCCGTCTGAATGTGTAAACCTTTTCACTATTTCACACATTTAATCAGCAGATTCATTAATTGTAAAGTTATTTGGCAGCACTAGTCATCTGGATGTTTAAGATGCTTCTGTGGTGTTTGTAGGTGGTTGTTAAGTGTGTTTTAGGGTGGTTGCCATGGTGATACTTAGGTGGTAGTTTGCAGCCTAAACCCACAAGTACAAGACTGTGGAGAATATTGACAAATCAAATATCTGAGTATTTTTGACCTAAAACCTCAGACAAGTGAACATCACACCACCGTACTGCAGCTGACTGGACCTTGAAGGCACAGATGTATCTTATATCATGATGTTATTAGTTGAGAGACATCATACAAACCTTTGAATGAACTGCTGATGTGAGAGTGAAGAGCTGTCCAACACGTCGATGTTACAGGGTCCTTCATCCTGTAATCTGAAATCTGAATTTAATGACCTGAACACAGACATGAAGATTAGAACAGATTTCTTATTTTATAACATGATCACAAAGTGGCTGTGCAGAAAAATGCACGAGGTTTGGCTCCATGCACTAAACAGTGAGGCTGTTTAAATGCAGAGAGCCACTGGTGTGAATTCTATGCAACACATCACTTAACTTTTCTCTTCTTTTCTTTTAGAGTCAAGTTAAAAAGAGTTTAGTTTTAGTTAGTTCATGAAACCCTTTGTCAAATCACTTGAGCAGTCATCATGAGCACATCGGCCAAGTTCAAATTTAGTTTCACGTTCATCACCTCAGATTATTTAAATTCTGTCCCCTCCACCTCTCTGTAATCTCTCACCATCTTATTTTACATTTACAAGCTTTGTGTTCACATTAATTCTTCTCGTTTAGCTTCTGTGGCTTCTGGAAAGTTGAAAAGTTTCTCCCAGCGAACCAAAACCTCTGTGACGTCTTTAAATTTGCTCGTTATCAAGGTAGACGTTAAAGTGACAGAATTTTAAATGGAGTTTGGTGCGAAGTTCAGTCAGAACATCAGGTATCGGGGCTAAGCTAGGCAACATTTTGCAAGTAGTACAATTTATTTCTTAATAAAGTCAAACACTGTAAATAGCACATTATTACATTATAATTTAAAATAAGCTCACAATATGTCGGTTTAGTGTTGAGACTCACCAGCCGCCTCCATCACCTGACGGCTCCTCCGCCTTCAGCACGATGAAACATATCAGAACAAACTGTGTACATGTGTTTAACACAACCTTATTATATTCCATTCACAGCTGTGACCCGACAACTTATATTTAACAAGATCCGGAGAAAATAAGAGCCCGTTTGAGGAGAATATGCTGCATTATCAGAAAACATGAACTGCCTTCTCGCTTCCTGTCAGACATCCAATCAGAAAACACCACATTATCAGACATCCAATCAGAAAACACCACATTAATGTGACCGGGAAGTGTGCTGCGTTCAGTTCCATGGGAACTACGAACATCTACTGTATAACTCTGTTATATGAGTTTTAATACTAAAAGCAGCACGACTGTACTGGATTACACAATATTAATTTACAGAATATTATATAGTTTAGTGTAATATGTTATATTTTACACACACACACACACACACACACATATATATATATATGTGATGTATAGCATGGGCATATACCTTGTATGTACTATTATACCTTTAAAACTATGACATTCATGTTATGTAAACTACATACCAGTGGTGGAAGAAGTACTGAGATTTTTTTAAAAGTAAAAATAGCAATACCATAATAAAACAATACTAATACACACATAATACATTAAAAGTAAAAGTCCTGCATTCGTATCAAAAGTAAAAGTACTAATTATGCAAAATGGTGTTTATTCCTCCACCACTGCCGTCCAGTCTCACTCACTTTCCTTTACATTTTACACGAAAGGAGACAATCAAACCTTAATATTGCAGCACCATGACTCCACATGTTAAGAAAAAAGGCATTTATTTAATATAATACAGTTAAAAGGACAGATATACAAACAGTGTTTGTGTTTCAAAAGGCTTTACTTACAATAGGAACAATGTAATCCAGTTACACAGCCCTGCACTGAACAGGTGTTTCTAATATTTGACTAAATGTTTATTATTGTAAATCTAATGTGTACTTCATGTATCCTCTGCTTATAAAGTAAATCACAGTCGCAGGTGCTCAGTGCAAAAAAAAACTGAAGGCATTAATAGTTGCAGTAATTATTGATAACAGATTAAAGGGGTAAGAAAGTCCATAAAAACATATACATGTCTTCGCCACATCACAGGTTTAGCTTAATAAACATTCAACATCAGTGCAAATGTTTAACATTTGTGCTCATAAATAAAAATTCAAGCGTACAGAAATAAATTATCAGAGCTTTTCAGGTAGAAACATCTGAACAAAGACTCATTATTGATCAAATATTTGAATCACAATCTGTTTAATGACTTTAATAGACTGACGGGAGTCTGGAGTCATTTAGTGACCACATTAATAAATTCACCACTTTAAAATAATTTGTATAAATTGATTAGTTAAATTTGAAACAAACTGAAAAAATAAAATAAAAAGATAAATGAAATCTATCAATCAATAACTATTTCTTTATTCTGTCTTTAAATGATTTAATTTTAAAACGACTAAACTTTTAATTACCTTTACTAATTATGTGTCAGCCAAACACCTTACAGTTCATTTGTTTAATTAATTAACATTAATTTTCTTTAAATCAAATCGATCAAACAATGAAAACTAAATGTTAAAGAAAGGAAACAAATGAACTGAATATCTTTGGTACAAATCTTTGACATATTTCTCTATTTCTGACATTTTAAAGACAAAAAAATTAATCAATCAATTAAGGAAATAATCAGCAGATTAATCTGTAATGAAAATAATCGTTAGCTGCAGCCCCAATCAAAAATGTAACAAGACATCTTCCGGTAACACAAAAGAAAACATAAGTTATAACATTATTTATACTTTTTATACTATAATCTTTTGAATACCATGTTTTTATGCAAAACTTTAAGCAAGTGGTCGACAGAATAGAGAAAGAGACAAAACAATGGATCAATTAATCGAGAAGATAATCGGTAATGAAAACATTCCTAAGTTGTGGTTTTTAAATCAAGTGTCACTTTCTTTCCTTTGACTCTTTTGTGTAAAACTGAACTGGAAACAGGTGGAAATATTTCCCTCCATGTTTTAAGTAAATTAATCTCAGGGGCGAAATATGAGACCATATAGAGACACAGTGATACTGACTCTGTACTGGTACATTAATCAATACTCATCATTAAACTCCCTATGAGAGGACAAAGAGAGAGAAGATAACAGGTGAGGTGGACAGCAGCAGAGGAGCCCAGAGATCCTGCGAAGGTGATGTAGCCCGGCAGGTTGCTGCTGATCTGGCTATTGATCCAGGACTGGTACTGGGACACTCGGGTGTAGACTCCTGGAAAATTGGGCTGAGCACAGCCATCCCCAAAACTCACCACTCCACCCTGAATCCACCTGGAGTTGTTTTCACTCACCAGCGGGCCGCCTGAATCCCCCTGCAGAGGTCAGACATGTCGGTTAGATCACCAGCAAACACCAAGTACATTTACTCAAGTACTGTACAAATAAGTACAAATTCTGAGGTACTTGTACTTTACTTGAGTATTTCCATTATATGCTACTTTCTACTTCTACTCCGCTACATCTCAAAGCGAGACATGGTACTTTTTACTCCACTACATTTATTTACTTTCCAGATTCAGATTATTAATACAAAATATAATCAACAGATAAATTAAGAAGCATTATTATAGATTAAGATCAAATAAGGGGGGAAATTTACAAGCTACCCAGCAGAATATAAAGTCATTAAAAGTAGCTCCAGCTTCACCTGCTGCAACATTAAAGTGATGAACACATTAATGCATCAATAATTATAATCCAATAATATCATATATATTACTCTGCATGATGTGTACTTTAAGTATATTTTGATGCTAATACTTTTGTACTTTTACTTAAAAGGCACTATATGTAGCATTTTACATGTATTATCACTTTGTATTGCCAATGTGTGAACAGATTGTAACGTAACTTAGAAAATGAGACCTTGCTGCCTTTAACAGCCTGTGGACTGATTTCTACATCAAGGACTCGTTATGAGTGCCTTGGAATAACAGCGACAAATCTATTGATTAGTGCAGCTTTAAACTTGTGTGTTATCGGTTGATGGAGGAGTGTTCTGCAGACTCACCTGGCAGGAGTCCTTCCCTCCCGCGGTCAGACCGGCACACATCATGTTGCTTGTGATCACACCTGCACCGTAGTCAGTGTTACAATCACTGTTGGACACGATGGGAACACTCACCTCCTGCAGCGTCTGAGGGGAAGGAAGGGGAACTGAAGAAGACAACAGATATTAACACCGAGTCTGATGAGAGCCTGCAGGTTTCTTTGTGTCAACAGTGTGTGTATCACAGCCTAAAATATAAAAACTATTAAACACACATCAGTGAGTCAAGTGTGGATTCATCCGCTGCTGAAAGTAGTCCCCATCAAATGCACTATTTCCTCCTGTTTTAAACATGAAACTATGTATTTGTGAGGTGTTTTTAAAGATTTACATCTTCAGTAGGAACCAATGGGCTCAGAGCTGAGAGCCACAGACAGGAAGTCAGACAGTGTTGATTGACGGACTGACATGTTGTTGGTTTGAGTCTGAACATGAGATTTATTGACAGTAAGAAAAATATGGAAAATCACCAACTGTCTGGAAGAGCCCAAAATCAGCGTAGAGGTGCCTTAAAGGTGGTGGGATGTAACTAAGTACATCTACTCAAGTACTGTACTTAAGTACAACTTTGAGATACTTGTACTTTATACTTCTACTCTGCTGCATTTTGGAGGGAAATATTGTACTTTTTACTTCACTACATTTAATCTGACAGCTTTAGTTACTCTGCAGATTCAGATTATCAATACAAAATATAATCAACTAATAAATTAGGATGGATTTTTATAGATTAAGCTCCCCAGCAGGATATAAAACAACTGAAATTAGCTCCAACTTAAGTGATGTAAACATTAATGCATCAATTATAATAATAATATAATATTTATTATTCTGAAATGCGCCATTCTGCATGATGAGTACTTTCACTTTTTGTTCTTTAAGTATATATGATGCTCATACTTTAGTACTTTTATTAAAGTAAAGTTTTTACACTGTAGTATTAGTATTTTTACTTAAGTAAAACATCAGAGTACTTCTTCCACCTCTGGTTTTCCATTTTTTGAGGTTTTACTGGCGCTCTTTTGTTACGTCATCTCGTTGTGCGCGTTTCTTCTGGTTTATATAAATTTGTGGTTGTTTGCAAAACACAACAAAATCTGAATGAATCCATACAATCATTCACTACTAACAATACATCTAAAATGACTGAATTCATTCTCACCGCCACTGCGAATGTCTCCCCATCCGGTGACCCAGCAGGTCGTCCCGGCGCCGAAGACGCTGCCGCTCGCCGCCAGACACACGGGTCTGATGTAGTCTGTGAACGTAACAGGTGAGGACAGCTTCAACAAGGCGATGTCGTTGTTGTTTGTGGCGCTATCATAGTTCGGATGTCTGATGATCTTCATCAAGGTCAGGGCCACCTCGTTTGGATTCACGGTTTGTTGGACTTGACGTCCGAGATAAACGGTGTAACCTGACGTGCTGGTGCTGAGGAACAGAACAGACGACCGTTAATGAGGTTTCATTTAGACACCTGTTACGAACTTGGACACAAGCAGGTGGACTCAAAAGCACGACTCATCAACAGTACGTTTGATTCAAAAAGTCTTTACTGACGGAAAAGTGCAAACAAAAACTCTCTCAGGGAGGAACTACAAAATATACTAACGAAAGACGCTCCCTGGGAGGATAAATCAAAAAACACAACAAAAGGCGCTCGTAAGAGGATTTAGCAAGAATACCAAAGAAAACTCAAAAAACACGCAACATGAAAATAACCTGAATCATGAGGATCGCTAGATCGCTTGGGTCGACAGACATGCAGACAGGACAAGACGAACTGGCACAGGACAAAGGGAAACAATAATTATTTGTCTTTATCCACATAATGTATGTATTCTTTTATTTATTCTTTCCCAGATTTATCCTTTTTTTTGGCACTCCTATGACTCCATACTGCAGAGCCTGCTGCTGTGTGAGTCCTCCTGTGGAACAATAAAGATCTGATCTGATCTGAAACAGCCCTGTAATGCTATCTGACTACCAACTGCATAAAGAAAAACATGAGTGGTTTCAGCTTGGTTTTCTGCCACACCCTCTCTGCATTTCCTCTTTTGTTGCTGTACAAGCTCACTCTGTGTGTACAGGTGAAGTGCTGAGTCATGTGACAGGCTCAGAGCTCACCTGGAGAAACAGTGAGCAGCAGTCAGGATCCACTGGTTGTTGATCAGGGAGCCCCCACAGAAATGCCTGCCAGAGGTGTGCAGACTGGCCTGCCAGGGCCACGACCCGGGAGGAGCATTCTCACCTCCTACGATCCTGGTGTTGAGCGGCGCAGTGCCACAAACTGGAGGGAAACAGTCAGAGTTCATGTCACCGCTGCAGGTCGGTGCTGTTTTTATATTTATTGAAGTGTCACAGTTAAGGAAGGTGGTGTTAAATTGCCTTTTCTGTATTGTTTTTACATAACTTTACATTTGGGCCACCAAAAATGCACTTTGGCCACCAAATTTAGGGGCTTGGTGGCCCGTGGGGCCAGTGCCTGAAAATATTAGCGTCTATCCCTGCGGCTTGTTGCCGTGTTATTTCTTTCTGGGTGGATTTGCTTTAAGCCATGCTAGCAGCATTAGCACGGCTCTGTGGATGATAATGTCAGTCTGTCGGTCCACCACTTCGGTCCAGACTGAAATATCTCAACAACTATGGGATGGATTGTCATGAGATTTTGTCCAGACATTCACGGTCTGCAGAGGATGAATCCCTCTGACTTTTCCTCTAGCGCCTCCATGAGGTTCACATTTATTTTAAGTGAAATATCTTGACAACTATTCGATGGATTGCCATGAACTTTGCTGCAGATATTCAGGGTCCCTACAGAGGACACGTTCTAATAACTCCGGTGATCCTCTGACTTCTCATCTAGCGCCATCGTCAGATCACAGTTTTAACTTGTCCAACACTTAAAAATGTTTTAAAAAGAATGGCGACCATGGTAAACATCAGCATGTTAGCATTGTCATTGTGAGCATGCTGACGTTAGCATTTAGCTCAAAGCACCACTGTCCCTCGCAAACATTAGATGGACATCAGTGTGCAGGAGGGAGACCATTAAATTTGTCTTATTTTGGCTGAAAGAGTTTTCAGACCAGAACAAAGAGAATAATTTGTCCGAGGTAAAGAGCAATCACGTCTCAAAGATTTATTAATGACATGAATAAGCTTTCAGGCCAGTTTGACTGTTTGTGAATGACATTTTTTCACTTTCTTGCTGTGAATGAGTTGTTCAGACGGATGTCAATCTCACGTCTGTGTGTTAAGTACGGAAATAGAGCCAGGAGCTTAGCTTAGCATAAAGACTGGAAGCAGGGGGAAACAGCTAGCCTGGCTCTGTTCAAAGTTCAAAAACACACCTACCTGCTATCTTGTTTGGGCTAGCTGTAGGCTATTTAGACTGTGGGTGGATCAGCCATGTCTTACAGAGAAATAAAATAAATAAAAGAAAGTATGAGAACATAACTCACCATCTGACTGTGCGTTGCTTCCTGTGGGAGAGAAAGAACAATACATTTAGTTACTTAAAGGAAACTGTGTGCTTGTTAGTAGTGATTTTGAAATGTCTTCATGGGTATCATTACTCAGAAACTCACTTGGTAAAAAAGGTTTCGACAACCATAAACATTTCTGAGAAGCTGTTTGAAAAAACAAAACCAGCTGGTTGCTCCTGAGTTTATGAGAAACTGTTGTGTCCATCATGGCCTGTTGTTACGTGAGGTTGGCTTTTGTGGCGTGAGGCCAAATAAAAGGTGACACAACTTTTTAAAAACTCCATTTCCAAGAAAACAGGGTTTAATTACAGAAAAGAAATGTGTGATGAAGCAATGAGATATTTTATTGCCAAGTCTCCATGTTGACGCAACAAAGACATGTGTTCAGATAAAATCTGTACGTCTGTGGGTTAATTTCTGTAAGTACAATTTTGAGATACTTGTACTTTATCGAAGTCCTTCTATTTAATGATACAAATACTTCTACTTCACTACCTTTCAGAGTGAAATTTTGTACTTTTTACTTCACTACATTTATCTGAGAGCTGGAGTTACTTTTCAAATTAAGATTTTACATTAAAAAACATATGATAAGCTTTTAAAATACAAACACATTGTTAAAGATTAAACCAGCGATTCCAAATATTTTTGGCTTGTGACCTCAGTATGTAGTGGTGTCTCCTCGTCATGTTTCATATAAAGTAGTTAAAACTAGTTAAAACCACCTCCCATTAACACGTTATATCTCGTTTGTTTAATCTGCACATAACCTCTTGAAAATGGTGAACTGTTGTTTTTACACTTTGGTTTCTGGATGGATTAAAACAAACAAGATATAATGTGTTAATTAGTCGCTTTAGAGGTGCTGCTGGTAGCTGGATTTAGTTATGTAAAAGTACATAAGTAGCCTATTATTAGCAAAATGTACTTAATGAATCAAAAGTAAATGACTCTAAATTTAGTGTTATACTATCATATATCATATAATGTGTTATTATTACTGATGCATGTATGTGTAAGTGGCATTTTGCTGTTCTGTTGTTGGTCGAGGTGGAGCTCATTTTGATTAATGTTGGGTTCATCTATAACATATTTTATGAGCTGACTGTATGTTTTTTGTGTAAAATCTTAATTTGTAAAGTAACTATTACTACGAGGCTACATGAAATAGAAATACCCAAATAAAGTACCTTAAATGTGTACTTAAGTACAGTACCTGAGTAAATGTACTTTACTTTCCATCACTGCTTTGTAGGTGTCTTCTTTCACTTATCTTGTTTAGTTTGGTTTTTTTTGTTTTGTTTAACTTTTTTTTATGTATTCCTTAATTCATTTTCAGATTAGTATATTCATCTTGTTCTGCTGTAATTCTTGAGGCAACTCAATGAAAGGGGGGTTAGGTTAAACACTGCTGAAGCCAGTTCTGTGAATCAGTGAGACTTTTAGTGGGAACAGACAACACTGAGAGTCAAACTGGCTGTTCTGGATTTTCATGTTGAGTGAAATATTTTTCTCATGTGACTGATACTGAAGTGTCTATTGGTTCCTCTCCCTCACTTAACCTCACCTGTGGGAACAAGTGAAGTTGTGTATTTTACATATCAAACTGATTAGATGGATGTCACACTCTTCTGATCAAAGTCAGATGTTAAAATGTAAAGCAGTTGGTGCCTCTTCTCCTTTATGACCAGGTACAGTAAGTAAATGTCCAGAGAGGAAAACCCAGTAAAACATAATCTGATACATATATGAATATAAATAAAGAGTCTGAATAGATGACTACACAGAAATAGAAGAGTCTCTTCTCTTCAGGTGTCTTTTCATTATGAATGCAAAACAAATGAGATGATCAACACTGATACTCTGCTGAGACAATATTTAACAGCACTCACCTGTAATCGTTAAGGCCACGAGCACAACACAACAAAGCAGCCTGACGTCCATGGTGTGATTCTTCCAACTGTGTCTTGTAATCAGTGGAGGAGTTGCACAGCCCGGGACAGGAAGGTGGGACTCTGTGCATTAAACCTGCCCTCCTGTCAGGTGCATTGTGGCAACACGTCACATACCACATACGCCCTTCTTTACGAACATAACCAAATATAGCTGCCAGCAGCGTCGGATCCAGACTTGTGGCCCCGAGCGTTGCACTGCTGCCAATGAGAATGATTTGGCTTGAATATAAAGCACTCAAATCCAAAACAGGTAACGTGTAAAGACATGAAGCACCTGAGGCTAAGCTGTCAGGACCAAACTCACTCAGTCACTGCTTGTTCCTGGCAGTGAGAGTAGATGTGCTCAAATCTTTTACTTGAGTAAAAGCAGCAATACCACACAAGAAAAAGTCCTGCATTCAAAATGTTCTACTCTTGTGCGCCGTGCCTTAAGGGCTTGTAGTAATCGAGTTCATTGTGTGCTGCCTGTTCAGGGTTTGCGAGGTGCGTCCTCTTAGGTAGGTGTGTGTGTGTGTGTGTGTGTGTGACAGCAAAGTGGCAGTGTGATCATTGATTTGACTAAATCAATCTGCATTATTTCCGACAACTGTTGAATTTTTACAATAAAAAAAAAAACCTCATTTTTTTCCATCCTCGTGACCAGTTAGCTGTAAGAGTATGGAATATTATTTCATTCTAAAAGGCGAACTTGAAAACAGGGTTTGTATCTGTAACCGTAGTTTTGCAAACTTGTGCATTTTTTTTTTCTGTCTGCAAACTAGCCAATTGTGTTGTGCTTAGCGATTCCAAAGACACTGATTGGTCAGAAGCTGGAGGTCCCGCCCTCCCTCCCTTCGGATAGTCTGATTCTTTTGCGAAACTCTGTTTACAAAACACACCACGTAGTAAATGTGTCAAAAATCCGTAAGCTTGTACTTTTGCCGCCGCAGCTGTGAAAATGAGTTTGCAGCCTGTCTGAATGCGCAGACAGAAAACAAAATGTACAAGTCTGCAAAACTAAGCTTACAGATACAAACCCTGTTTTCAAGTTCGCCTTTTAGAATGATATAATATTCCATATAAGAGGTACTCAGATATTTTACTTAAGTAAAAGTAGCAATACAACACTGTAAAAATACTGTTACAAGTAAAAGTACAAAAGTATTAGGATCAAAATATAAAGTACTCATTATGCAGAATGACCCCTGTCAAAATATTTATATTATTGAATAATTATTGATGCATTAAAGTGTTCATCAGCTGGTAAAGGTGGAGCTCATTTTAATGACTTTATATACTGCTGGGTAACATAATCTATAATACATCATAATTAATTCCTTAATTATATTTTGCATTAATAATCTGCAGCTGCAAAGTAACTAAAGCTGTCAAATAAATGTAGTGGAGTAAAAAGTACAAGATTTCTGAATAGTAGTGGAGTAGAAATATAAAGTTGCAGAAAATAGAAATAAATACAAGTACCTCAAAATTGTACTTAAATACTGTACTTAGTTACTTTCCACCACTGCTAGTTAGGCAAAATAAAGCTGTAAGCCATCATTAATTAATACTACTAATAATATTAATGTTTATTTATATAGCACTTATTAACACCAGCGATTACCACGTGCTTTACAAGGAAAAAAGGAAAAGAGAAAAATCACATACACTGTGAGAACAGTGAACCATAAAGATTTTGATCAATTCAATACATACAAACATGTTATATATGTTTTCCATATATAGGCCTACTATATCAGCCTGCATACACACATAAATACACACATGCAAACAAATTACCCAAATTAAATAAGATTATCTTTAAAGAAATCAATAAAACTATGTTCAAAATGACTTTCAGTCAGTGTTTCAGGCTGTTGGTGTAGCTGGATATAATTCAAATTAAACAGTGTGTCAGACAGCTGAGCTCGTCCTGATTCTTCTACAAACTACTGAAAGAAAAAAAACTAACAATTAATAATAATATTCACTATTCTGCAAAAATGTAAAACTGTGGGATTATCAATCACTATCAATGAGTAAAAGCAGTAACTATTCATTATAATGTTGGTTTCAATGAGTCAAAGTCTCACTTTAATTCCCTCCTTTCAGTTTATTGTGAAAATTCCTTACTTTGGTGTCACCTGCTGGTAATATCAAGAACGACACTGTGGCAGACACCATATAAACCTAGTTTAATACCTTTAATATTCCAGTGGCTTTTATACTTACATCATGCATTAAATACATTTGTGTTTAATTAACTCATAACTGAACTACGCTGGGGAGCACACGGGGCTCAGTGGGGGCCCACAGCTCAGTTTTTGCCCCATAAGCAGATAAATCCAGCCCTGATTATACATTTAACATCCTGCTTCATTTCCTTTATGTTTAATCCTCAAGTCCATACATGAAAAAAGTAGTATTATAAGTTGTTTTTGAGATCTGAAACAAGAGAATATGTCAACATTTCTGTAAATTAAATATACAAAGAGATATAGACATAGACAAACATAGAATTTAATTTAAGAGTACCTATTTTAATGTAGAATTAAATGTTGGATAAAATGCCGTTACGGGTTGTTTTCTCGTACATAAACAACCTTTCACCAATACTCCACCGGAAAAACTCTAAATTTTAGGCTTTTTGGGTCGTCTGATTAATGTACAGTCTTGTGAAACACAGCTTACTAATTTGGACTAATCATTAACGTCTTCTCAATCTTTCGGCATTGAAGCAATCTTGTTAATCACGCCCAGATTGTACATTTAAGTGGACTACTAGGAACATTAGTGTTCAAACGATGATTTCATTTGGTTGATTTGTGCATTAATTTATTTGACTGTGTTTACATACTTGTTACATAGGTTTTTCTGTTAAGCCTGTATATATCTGCTCAATCAGTCTCGCTGTATTTGTACTCGGGTTTTGAATTTACTGTATTGTATTGTTTTTAATACGCAGACTTTGTTCTAGTAGTTTCTCAGTGAGAGCAGAAGCTTGTAGAAAATGCTGAGGACACGCTTCCGGGCAACGTCACCACGCCCAGCATCGCTGAGCTCTGTGATTGGACCATAAACTCAGTGGAACGCTCGAGAAATAACCAGAAGGGAGTGAGAAAAGTATAAAATAACGGTAACGGTTCTGCCGGCATTGAGACCGACAAGAAAACTGACGAGAGAAACGACACAACAGAACAGAAACCACTTCTTTTTCCCCTCTCTCCATATTCTCATCTTTTAACGAGGGTAAGTTCGCTGCTTCAGTTTTCTCTTTGAGTTTAAATTTAAGTTATTAGTTTCACGTATCGGCTATGTAATAAATTATTTGTTGCTTTGAACTGACATGTCCTTAAAATTATGTGCGAATTATAGAAATAACCGTTGGATTAAATATCTACGGGGGAAGTTCTCTCATACCAAACATTCAATTTTAGGCTGCGCTGGGCGTCGGATTAATTTTACTTTACAGCGCTATGGGTTTCTTCTACCTATTTGTTTTGAAGAAAAACTATGTAATACATTATCTGTTGACATCGAGAATTATGTGGATACACGTTGATATGTTTTTTCTAAATACCGCTACGAAGTGTTTTCTTTAACCGAAAGAGAGCGCTTCACCAAACTCCATCTGAAAAACTGTCAATTTTAGGCTGCTTTGGTGGTCGGATTAATGTACAGCCCAGTCAAATTAGTTATTTATACAAAATCATTAGCGTATTCTCGAAATTTCGGCATTGAAATAATTACCCAGTTGCTTGGCAATGAGGCATAGCCCACTGGTAACAATTTAGCTATGCCATTCAGTTTTTTAAGTTTTGGCAAATAGACAATTTGAGATTGGCCGAATTTGATTGATTCTTTAATGATTTTATGAAGTCAGTCTACCCAAATATGCTCCAGGCTTAATATTGATGTGATTCTGGATTTCAGTACTAAGACAGATTTCCTTTATATTTTTAGAAAAGATATGCAGAAGCAATAATAGTTGCTGTAGGTATTTACTTTTCTAATTGCCCTTTCTCATTTTTGTCTCTGCATCTTTAGGACACAAATTCAAAACAACCAGGATGTCTGCAGCTAAAGGTGTAGCCATCGGCATCGACCTGGGCACCACCTACTCCTGTGTGGGGGTTTTCCAGCATGGAAAAGTAGAAATCATCGCCAACGACCAGGGCAACAGGACCACCCCCAGCTATGTGGCGTTCACTGACACCGAGAGGCTCATTGGGGACGCAGCCAAGAACCAGGTGGCTTTGAACCCCAGCAACACTGTGTTTGATGCCAAGAGACTGATTGGAAGAAAGCTGGATGATCCAGTGGTGCAGGCTGACATGAAGCACTGGCCCTTCGAGGTGGTCGGAGATGGAGGGAAGCCCAAAATTAAGGTGGAATACAAAGGGGAGGACAAAACCTTCTTCCCTGAGGAGATTTCCTCCATGGTCCTGACGAAGATGAAGGAGATTGCTGAGGCCTACCTTGGCCAAAAGGTGTCCAACGCAGTCATCACAGTCCCAGCGTACTTCAACGACTCCCAGCGACAGGCGACTAAAGACGCAGGCGTCATCTCAGGACTGAATGTGCTGAGGATCATCAACGAGCCCACGGCAGCCGCCATCGCGTACGGTCTGGACAAAGTCAAGTCAGGAGAACGTAACGTCCTGATCTTTGACCTGGGTGGAGGCACCTTCGACGTGTCCATCCTGACCATTGAAGACGGTATCTTTGAGGTCAAAGCCACGGCAGGAGACACTCACCTGGGTGGAGAAGACTTTGACAACCGCATGGTGAACCACTTTATGGAGGAGTTCAAGAGGAAACACAAGAAGGACATCAGCCAGAACAAGAGAGCCTTGAGGAGGCTGCGCACAGCTTGTGAGAGGGCCAAGAGAACCCTGTCCTCCAGCTCCCAGGCCAGCATTGAGATTGATTCTCTGTTTGAGGGCATCGACTTCTACACCTCCATCACCAGGGCTCGCTTCGAGGAGCTGTGCTCCGACCTGTTCAGGGGAACATTAGAGCCGGTGGAGAAAGCCCTGAGGGACGCCAAAATGGACAAGGCGCAGATCCATGACATCGTCCTGGTCGGAGGCTCCACCCGAATCCCCAAAATCCAGAAACTCCTGCAGGATTTCTTCAACGGCAGAGAGCTGAACAAGAGCATCAACCCAGATGAGGCGGTGGCTTACGGCGCTGCCGTCCAGGCCGCCATTCTCGCAGGCGATACCTCGGGCAACGTTCAGGACCTGCTGCTGCTGGACGTGGCTCCTCTGTCCCTGGGTATCGAGACAGCTGGAGGAGTCATGACGTCCCTGATTAAACGCAACACCACCATCCCCACTAAACAAACCCAGGTCTTCAGCACCTACGCTGACAACCAACCCGGGGTCCTCATCCAGGTCTACGAAGGGGAAAGAGCCATGACCAAGGACAACAACCTGCTGGGAAAGTTTGAGCTGACTGGAATACCACTTGCTCCACGAGGGGTCCCACAGATCGAGGTCACCTTCGACGTGGACGCCAACGGCATCTTGAACGTGTCTGCAGTGGACAAAAGCACCGGCAAAGAGAACAAGATCACCATCACCAACGATAAGGGCCGACTGAGCAAAGAAGAGATCGAGAGGATGGTGCAGGACGCTGACAAATACAAAGCCGAGGACGACCTTCAGAGGGACAAAATCGCTGCCAAGAACTCCCTGGAGTCCTACGCCTTCAACATGAAGAGCACTGTGCAGGACGAGAACCTGAAGGGCAAAATTAGTGAGGAGGACCAGAAGAAGCTGATTGAGAAGTGCGATGAGACCATCACCTGGCTGGAGAACAACCAGCTGGCTGATAAAGAGGAGTACCAACACCAGCAGAAAGAGCTGGAGAAAGTGTGTAACCCCATCATCAGCAAGTTGTATCAGGGAGCAATGCCCACTGGTAGTTGTAGAGAGCAGGCAGGAGCCGGCTCCCAGGGGCCCACCATTGAGGAGGTGGACTAAAGTGGCCCTTCATTTGGACTCTTTGATCATTGGGACTGTTTGAAGGACAACTGTTAACTTTATATCTCATGTCTAAATGTTTTGTCGTAACTGTGTTTGTGATAAAAGTTGTATGTTTTTGTCCTCATATCTACAATGTGTAAGTTTAAAAATCAAGACATTTTGAGAACTGGCTTGTCCATATGTTTTTATATTGCATTGCTGGACCTTGCAATAAAGATGATTGGTAAATAAATCCTAATGCATCTATTGAATTCATCTTGCATGTATTCATTCAAGAGTTACACGAGCTTTTGCATATCCTTAAATTATATGAGGTGTTTTTAAAAATGGCCATATATCATTTAACCATTCCTTACTTGCATACATTACAAAATAAGAGGTAAATTATGAACATCTTGACTTGTTAATATGGAAATGGATGTGTATGAAACTCAAAAATAAAGCAGTACAGTGCAAAGAAATACCACTAGATGTCACAATTTCACTTAAACGTTGGCAGATTACCTAACTGCTTCAAGAGCCTGTCTGACACATTTTAAGGGAGAATATATAAGCTTTTAAATACCTATATTTTATGTTTTATTTGAGAAACTGTGCTGTCATCAACTATCATTTTATTTTTCAGTAAATAAAAACTGGTTTTCTGATGATCTAAAAAAATTATAGTGTCTACTTATTGTGTATCTTGTGATGGGATCACTGAATTTACTGTGACAATAACCACCACCAGATGGTCCAGGAATAACTGCCAAGAAGTGAAAGCAGATAAGAACTAACCTGAAACTGGTCTCAGTTCAGGATTATATTGTCCAAGTTACATGTTAAGTTGTTATGTCATCCAGATCAGTAATTTCATCTAAGGGACAGTGCTGACCAGACATGAAAATTCATAGAATATTCCACCTTTAACTTTTAATTAATTTTAATATCTCACATTGCCAAGCTTTGCTGTGGACAGTTGATTCCATAAATCTTCTGAAACAGGTTGCTAGAAAATGCCTTGCTTATTTTGTATGTAAACAGAAAAACACCATCAGGAAGTCTCAGCTCGATCCTTTTGGGAGAGTTTGGTCTGAGGGAATATTTTTTCCTATGAATTTATTTGGTAACAGCAGCCACCTGATTGCTGATGATCCGTTGGTGCTTGGATTTCTATTCCTACTTGAACACTAGCAGGCCCACACATATAGTCTATTAAGTGCTGTGTCTCAACATTATGAAATGTGGCCAACATATACGGAGTCTTGTAAAAAAAATCATCATTAAATCAAGCCTTCGAGCCTTTGTACTAGATTATTAATACTATCTAGGTCGGTTTATTTATACCCTTTTATTTGTGAAGCGGAAACCTCACCGGAAATAGAACACATCAGTTTCCGGTCACCACTTCAGTCCCGCCCCACCAGTCTGTGCCATCTTGTATTTAGCAAGAACAAAAACGGTGCAAGAAACAAGTCCAGCCTCGGGATGGGGCGCAGATATTAAGTCGAATTTTAAGAGTATATTTTAAAGAGGTTAGGTGTAACGGGACAACATGCTTGGATGTGGGGCACCGCGGAGAAACATCAGCCACACCCCATAGAATAGCTAATGTTAACGTTAGCTTGCAAGCTATCATAGCTAAGCTAGCCAATTAGCTAAGGCTAGTAACCCAGTAACGAGAGAGACAACTGGCGAGTTTAAAGTTACTATTTGAGCTAGCTAAACTAGCAGTGTAATTTGGAAACCGTTAAATTAATTTCACTGACGCCCTGAAATCAGGAGGGACTTCGGTGGAAATGGGCCAAACGCCGTGCTGATTATCTGCTGAGAGGAGAACCGGGCTATGAAGATAGAGGTTCGCTAGCTTGGCTGCTAACAGTTGTTTTTCGTTCCATAGCGGAACCACAATAAGCCGCGGTAAGTAATGCTACATTTCACTAGCTGCAATGGTAGCTAACCTAGTTAGCTATTCCAGTGGTTTTCAAACTTGGGTCCGGGGACGCCTAGTGGTCTTTGATTTGTTTTCAGAGGCCTTCAATAAAATGAGAAATAGTGTACATTTGCCATAACTAACCGTTAACTCAGTTCATTATGAATTCTGGATCTTATTATCTGCATTTATTCAGTTAGCCGAGTTTAACGCTATTTGTCCGCATACCGAGCAGACACTTAAGATACTTCCATAATTCAGCTACAAAAGCGACTTACTGGAAGTTTTTAGTACAGATGTTATCAACATTGACCTGTGGTTTTAGTGCGTTTCTAGCCGGGGGTCTGTCGATCACCGCTGTGAAGACCCAGTAAGGTTAACATTAGCTACTGCTGTCATGTAGAGTTAGCTTCTCCCTCATCAACATTTATTAGCATCTGCTAACGCTAACAGGTTAATAAAATGAGTAACCTGACATATAAACAGGGCATAGTTTGTATATGGTGCAGGACGATTGAATCCTGGATTTTAGCTGTAACCACACAAACGAATACATTTTAGCCTCGTTAAGATCTGATCAGTTGAGCTGCTAAGGGACAGGGTGTTACAGGCCGACCAAAACATTTATTGCCAGTTGAATAACACTCATTTCTGTTGATGGTGTATTTATCAGGGTGGAGTGGAGGCCATTTATGGTGTTACAATATCCAAACAAAACTAACTTAATAGATGTGAGGTTTCCGTTTTGGGGCAGAGGTTGATGTAATGCTTATGTAAACTTAAAATCGAAGCCACACATATTGAGTATCTTTTATCCTCCTAAATAACTGAAAGTTTCAGTTTGGTATAACCGTTGTGTGCCTCGGGGGATTTGGCATCAAATCACGGAAACGTATTCAGCTTTCATTTTGTATACTCCCATGGACATGAGTAGCTTGCAATTTGCAGTATTTTAGTTACAGTTTACATGTATTCATTGTCATTAGTGGTACAGTTTGTGGATATTTCAGTTTTAATGCTACAGTATGAACTTTTCCTAAAAGTTTGGACCACGCCTGGTGAAAATCTTGAATAGAAGTCACATCGATTTAGCTTTTGTAAGTGTTGGTTAGTGGAGCTAATAAATGCTTTCACGCCCACTTTGTGTGAATGTTGCACACACATTCACAACAAGGAGCTTTTATTATGCAAAACTGTTTCCAAGTTGGGGCTGAGTTCAGCCATGTGATCTTGGTCATTCGGCTCCACTGACACACCAAATTTCACATCACTCCTCGTGTTTAAAAAGAACTGTCTGGGGCTCTATTTCCCTTTTCCCTTCTTTGTTTTTCAGTGTCTTATGCTGCCTTCAAATGTAACTGAATTGAACTTGTGTGAGTTTTTTCCACATAGGAAGTTGAGGAAACTTACTTCCTTACTGTTGTGCTAAAACTTGTGAGAACAACCCCGTTCCTTTGGAAAATGACAAAAATAGATACCACAAGACCGCTTCTCATTTCAAAAATGGTGAATGATTTGGTGGTTTTTGCATCTCAACATGAAGCTGAGGAGTCATAATATGGTAGACAACAGTAGTGAGTTACAAACCTCGATGCACTTTAAATAAAAACCCCAACACATGAATAAACATCCCAATCCATGAACTTGTGTTTTCCGGAAATTTTCACTTAAGTCATGAATACCACAACATTGGATCATTTCAATTTCCACGGTGTGCTACCTTTTTATTGTGAAAATGTGTAGAGTGATAGAAAACATGAAAGGGGAGTAAAGGTCCCTGGCCAGATCAGAACCAGTAACATCACAGTTACATCAGTACAGGCTTTTGGCAATTAGGATGCCCCATTTTTTCCTTCTAATTTGGAAAAACGTGCTGTTCTTCCTGTAGACCTATAAATATCTGTCTTTCACATTTTCAGATTGGTTGTTTTTCTCCTGACTGTAGACCGTAGCTGCAGGCGTCTGCTGCTTTGCCTTGGATTGAACACCATCAGGCCACTGAGGGCCACATAATATATGATTGGAAATTGGTTCACTGCGTTTAGAAGAAATGTTGGGTCGGGGGGTGGGAGAGTGGGAATCTGTCTCCTCGTCTAGCACAGATTTACCAGCGCGTTTACACAGCAGTGCTTTAAAAGGAACAAGCCTTGCAGGGACCCCGAGGCCATGTTTTCGTGCATTGAACCCAATCACAGAGGCCTGGTTCTGTTGCCAGCTCTCCTCGGGGCTCCAGCTGACACTCAAGGATGAGCAGCTACATTAACCCCATTATAAAATGATGTTGCATTTGTCAATAACCAAGGCTGAGTGTGCAGGCTGAGATTACATTCAGGGGGCTGATTTAGTCAAATGATTTGATTTGGAGCTCAGCTTGGCTCATCTCCATGGATTTATTTATACCGATCTTTGATTTGAAGCGGATGGTGAAGAACTGTAGTGCTGTCATTGAAGATTGCTGCTGCTCTCTGATCTTCAGATGCATGAGACGCGCATGTAATTAAATTTATTTTATTTTATTTTTTTGCTCCACAGTGGGCTGTTTATTTAATTTTAAAAGAACTATATTTCAGCTAGACTGAAACAACTAATTGATTCATTTTCATAAAAGATGTATTGTACAGTTCTTTCTTCTTTTATAATATTTCTTCATGTTTTTATTGCATTTTTTCTATTTTGTATTTTTGACTTACCTTTTTACAGCTTATTTATGTACCAATATACCAAAGCAAATTCCTTGTTTGTGAAAACCTACTTGGCAATAAATCCGATTAGTTCATCAACAGATAATTAATCTACAGTTTAATTATCAAAATCATTGCATTTAATAATTGTAATTCAACTTTTAATCGAGAAAATAATCATCTGATGAAACGATAATGAAAACAATCGTTATTTGCAGCCCTAATTTAAACCTGACAGTTTTCATTAAGAAGTATTTTTTATCTGTTTAAAACATTATATAATTAACATTTCTTGTCAGCTTGAGAGAAAACATGCATTATCACACTTTGTTTAAAACATAATGCTGCAAGTTGGATGGTAACCAAACATAATAGCAGAATTAATAGAATTGATCAATATTGAAGTCCACAGTGGAAATCACTACAGTGACATTTTGAAGTCAGTCTGCTGGTGTGTTTGAGACCACAGCTGCTTTATCATAATGTCAGCCTTTATGTTCTCTACAGTCTCATGACGACCGTCATGGTTGAGACATTAGAAGGAAGACTGAGAGGTTTTCTCATGGTTCCACCTCACCCTGAAATCTGCTGATGTGACTCTGATTACTGACACCTCCCAGAGTAAAGACCAAGTTAGCTAAATGAGATTAATTTAGTTGATAACTGAGATAACTAGCTAATGGCAGATACAGCAGCAGTTTGCTATTTTCCATGCTACTGTAGCTGTCATATTTCGCGGGATGCACGTGAGTGTGGTTTTCATGGGAACGCAGCCATCAAGGCTTTTGTCATATGGCCTTGTCTGGTCATGTGATTAGCATTCAGGCTGTAAGGGAACAGAAGAGGGACAAACAACACAAAACACACACAAACTGCTACTAACAGACCAATGAAAACTTGGTCAACTAAGACTCTTCTCACGGACTAGTGGTTTGGTCTGTTAGGGGGCAGCCCTATTAAATCCTTTATTATCTACGCTCATGCAGCATTAGTTATTACTTTGAATCTGTCATCTTCCAGTCTGGTTTTGTGTCGTTCAGCTAATCAGCACATAGAGGTGATGCTGTCGTACATCTCATGTGTGAAGTGTTTCCACAGACATCCCCGACTTCAGCTGAACAATGTCGGCACACAGTTTGACACTAACTGTTGTCCATTTTCGCTGTAACTAACTGGTAAACCGTAAAACTCCCATACAGTGGATCTAACTGTCACGGGAGGATCCTCCAGCTCTGGTTTCTCTGTTTGTGTTTGCCATTCGGAGGCAGCGACACTACATGAGCTTGACTAACCAGGCTAACCGGGCTAAGCTGTTCCAGCTAAAACTGCTCTAGAATTTCTGTTCTGCACGTGCGAAGAGTCGAGAAACAATTTTGGGGCTGACGATCTGCTGGTCTGCGTGCATTATGAAATGACAATTGCGCAACTTGATAGGAAAAACATTGGAATTTGGATTTTATCTACCTGGACGGGCCGCCCAACTAAACGGAACAGTTAATAATTTAAATCCAGTCATGTTGAAGTGCACTTTGTGAAAACCAGCTGCCATTTTGTCTCCCCCCACATCAGCACCCGCTCTCTGCTGTTCAAGTCACTCTTTTCCCCTGTATTGTTGCTCCTCCGTCACCCTTGCTCTTCCTGTTTGTAACTTGCTCCCTCCAGTTTTTCAGGGCTTTCACAGTTGAACATCCTGGCTTCTTGTTTGACTGTTGAATGTCTTCATGTCACAACTTGTTACTGTCCCAGATAGATCAACTGTGGGAGATAAAGACTGTTTTCTATCAGCACAGAGGTGCAGAGCTCAGGATAACTCCAGCCAGTCATGACATTCCTGAAATATTACAGCATTTTGGAGACATGCATGACAGACTTTTGAATTTCAGTGAATCTGATAAAGTCTCTGCTTTTGGTGCACATGAGGGGATTTTGCAAATGGGTCACTTAGTACAAGAATGCATTTTCCAGCATGTTTAACACATTAATTAGATGGTTTTCTGTCCAACTGAAGTGGAAAACAGACGCTTCACATCCTTCAAAAATAATATAGGCACACAGTCCATGATCCAAATTTAAACCAAAGGGGTAGTTCCTTCAGCAAAATCCAAACACAGGACTGGAACCTGCAGTGACTCAAAGTGATTCATATTTCTGATGCTGTTAAAGGTTTGTTTAAATCAGAAATGTCTGTAAACACAGAAATAAAACTGGTCGGTATTTTCAGGTGTGATGAGATGTCACTTCAGAAGTCAAAGAGATTTAAATATAAAACAGCAAATCCTCACATTTCAGAATCTGGAACCAGTAAATGTTTAGTGTTTTAGCTTGAACGATTAATAAATGATCAAAATGTAAGAAAAATATTATTGGGCTTTTGACTGATCAGAAAAGAAGAAAATTGTATGTTGAATTGTATAATAGGAAGTTAGGAACTCTTTAGCAGTCATTAACAATGAGCTTGATTTATTGGAGAACTGAGAACTGAACCAGGACAAAAAGTTTTTTCAGTAATACCACAGAGGCCTGGGTAATGTCTCCTTGTCTTGACCTTTAACCTGAGTGTTTCCATACCTCGCTGCAGTCCCTCAGTACTCACCTGTGCTCTCACCTGTCTTCCAGGCCCTGGCCATGCCCTCGAGTGCACGGGCGGGCAATCTGAAGGACCCGGATGTGGCAGATCTCTTCTGCAAAGATGACCCGGAGAAGCTGTTCGCTGACCTCCGTGAGATCGGTCACGGCAGCTTCGGAGCGGTTTACTTTGTGAGTAGGACGGAAAGTCCGTCTATTTTTTGGCAGTAGATGTTTGTTTGGTCCAGTGTGTCTTTACCTTCAGCACAACCTCTTCTGTCAACAAAGGATAAACGGCCTGTGTTAGAAACAGTGACATGTAAGACTACTCTTGCATATTTAGTTCACCCAAAAATGGGCCAGTAGTATTTGGACATTGTCACTTAACTTCTGCTGCTTCACTTCAGGAAGTTAAGATCATTATGAAATGAACAAACTGGCCCACAGACTATAGAGTGAGACAACTACATAATTAAGCATTTGGAGTAAACTATTCCTTATTCCTCAGTCCATCCACACATGAAAAGTAGTCTATGGGCAGGTAGGCTGCAGGTGATATATTTCTTTCCTAGGATGGCGAAGCGAAGGCATGACCCACCCTACTCTGCCTCTGATTGGCTTACCCTGATATTCTTACCCTAACCAATCATCACTCCTCATGCCTCAACCTAACCAACCTGACTAACGAAGGCAACGAGTACTAGCCAATCAGAGGCAGAGTAGGGCTAGTCATGCCATCCTAGGGGAAAACAAACGCTAACACGCAGATAACGGAAGTTGGCCAACGGCAGGCTCATACCCACAGCCTACTTCCTGTTGGTCAGACTGGTGTTGGACTATCTGACGAGCAGTTCTGATGAAGCATTCTGGCATCTTTAGCCAGTTTTGTGTGTTGTTTTGTTTTGCACTAACTGATCAGTAGCGAGTGACTTATCCAACCCACTGACGGCATTTTCAGTAGACAGGAAGCTGAGGTAGCGATTGCGAGGGTCAGTTATTCTAACAAAGACATTGTAGAGTTTAAGAGTTTGTTATTGAGTCGCTACAACTGCGTCTCATTTATGCGTATGGTCGTGACATTTTTGTGGCCATTTTTCTGTCATTATTTCTCATGGATGTAGCTGGAAAGCTGCACAAAAAGATGAGGTTGATATTCTTAATCCTGCCTACAAAGCTCTAATTGGGCGACTGTTTCTCCAACCGGTGGAAACAGCCGTCAATGAGCACAACAAAGTTTAATAAGTCAGAGATGTGGCTGGTGATTCAGAGGTCTGGAACCAGAGCAAACCATCTGCTGTAAACTGGTAAAAGCTAAAACATACAAACAGAATGTGATTACCTTCTACTTGTTTGTAGGTAGTTATAAAGCTACCAGATACTGTGTGTTGTTGTGCTGAGATTATGTTGAGGACGTGAGAAATAGTTTAGATCTTTATCTGATTGTTCAAGCATTTCCCTTTGAAAAGCACACAGTGTCACTTTGTGTGGGTTTCTAAGAGACAGACATTCGGTCTCATCTGCATGTTGTCATTAATAAAGAAACTGTGAATCTGAAAACGTCCCCACCTAATTAGAAAAACAGTGGGAACATAAGACGAGTGTGTACTAAGCTGTGCATCTCATTTTACCTGTAAACTGTTCTTCAGGCTGTGTGGTAGACTCACACCTCCACAGTGTTCTCACTGAATGTCTGAGTTTCAGAGGATCCTTAAAAGGCCATTAGAGATGTGCTGCAAAAATAGATGATGTGCATCAATTTGCATCAATTTAACAGGAGTGCCTCGGCTTTAAACTGTATGTACACTTGGTGTGTGTCAAAGGGGACAACTGACCTTAAATGACCGATCATCAGTCAGAGCTTAAAAAGCCTTATATAATGTTAAAAACATATTTTAAAGCTTGTGCAGCTGGTTTCACCTGATTATTCCATATTTGAATAGTTATTCTCAGTAGAAACAGTAATGATGCATCATTTAGTTGTTTACAGTCTGGAGTGGGACTTCATGTTGTCAGTGTCATCTCGGTGCAACATGACTTTGCAGCGTCCTCACTTGGGATTTAGGATTAAGCCCTTTGGAGGATTAAGCTTGGAATAGATTTGAGAAAATATGAGTGTTTTATCCAAAAATAAATAATGTAGTTTGGTTGACGAATGGATCATTGTGTCCATCTTTGTTCTCGGCTCACTGAACACGTCACATTGATCTTTTGGTGCCACCAAGTGGCCTTAAAATTAACCTGCGCCTTTTACTCAGGAAAAGATGGGGAAAACAATATTTCATGCTTTCACAAAAAGTAGTTTATCCACAGAGGTAATAATACAACATACCAAATGAAAGACTTTTTATCATTGACAAAAAACAACATTTCAAAACAGCATGACTAACAGATTGAGAAAAAAGCAGCATTTAAAAAAGTAAAACCTCACTACATGGTTAGGTTGCCCTGGTCGAGTCCTAAAATGTCATTCAAACAGAACTGAAAGAAAATCCCAAAATAAAGCTAATTGGTTCCAGTGTGGGTGTGTGTACTACAGATGAATACTGGGCCAAACAGATGATGGTGCTTTTGTTCCCAGTTCGTTTACATTCACTTAAGAAACCAGGTTACAGTTGGCTTTCTCCAGTGATCTGATGTCTTAAACATAACATAAGAAACCATGTTTCTGTAATCAGGCTGGAGGATTAGAGGAACCTGATTTCTCCTGGACAAGGTCGCTTTCTTCAACATGTGTACACGTTTCTAATCTGCGTTTTACGTGTATGCAAGTACAGAGAGTATCCATGTGACAGCAAGCAGAGCAGCCGGCTGAGACGAGAGATCATTACATGTAGAGATGAATCCTCTTATCAGGGTTCATACAAAGTCTTGGAAGTTTGGAAAATGCTTAATTTTAACCATTATGTTTTCAAGGTTAGGAATGTGCTTAAATTTGAATATACTCAACATAATCTGGTGTTTCATCATCGACACAATCTCTCAGGTAAAGCAAAAATCTTTTAATATGTCAAATGAAACAATCCCATCGTCATATTTGTTTGTCGTCTCCTGGCGTCTCACACCGGACTGGACCGGACCGGACCGGGGCTAGATTCACTGACATGGGCTCCGCATCATGAAGGCGACCATCTGCTCTCAGATGATTGCTGTTGATATAAAGGAATTCTGTAAACTTTATTTTTCACAATTGCACTTATAGTAACATGTTAGATGTGATGATATAAGCTTTGAGAGTCCAGAAATGTTTGGTTTAGGTACCTTGAAAGTGCTTAAAAAGTTCTTGAATTTTACCCTTAAAAAGCTGTACGAACCCTGTCTTATTCAAAATCTATCTAAAGTCCGGCCAAAATCAATACTCGAACACAAAGTCCAAATAACTCGGTTTCCACTCCTGAAAATTGACCATTTCTCTCTCATCCCTCTATTTACTGTGTCGTCAGCTCACTGACACACAAAGAAAGTGCACAACGATAACAGACAGAAATCCATGCTTTCCAGATAAAGAAACTCTGACTGCTGACCTGCTGCATGTAAACCTGGTTTTACAGAAACCAGGTTACTGCTGAATGTAAAAGCTGGGGGCAGCGGTGGCCTGAAGGAGAAGCGGGCTTCATCCTCAGACTGGCAGGATAAATCTGGGTGGGGAAAGTGAAAACCATCCCTTTAGTACCCTCACCCCCGCAGGTCAGACTGGTTGCACTGGGCAGCATCCAGGTGTGAGTGTGGTCAGGGGCTGTCGGTGCAACTTTCCTGAATAAATAAAGGCTTTCACGTAGTTTAATGTACTGACTGTGTGTCTGTCGTCCAACAGGCCCGAGACGTGCGCAACAATGAGGTGGTGGCCATTAAGAAAATGTCCTACAGTGGCAAGCAGACAAACGAGGTAACACAGAAATAACTACATTACATTTAAGATCTTAAGGGTCTGGTAATGAATTAAAACATTCCTCTTGCAATAAAAGTCTGTCTGTAAAATGTGCCGAAAAATACAAGAAAAGCACTCTGAGTGTTTTGTGTTCCTGTGCAGAAATGGCAGGACATCATTAAAGAGGTGAAGTTCCTGCAGAAACTTCGCCACCCCAACACGATCGAGTATCTGGGATGTTACCTGAAAGAGCACACAGCATGGGTATGTATTGCAATGTCTAATACCTTCCCCGACTGTGCAGCCACATTTTAATTATATGAGAACTTGATGACCTGATGACTTTGTGTGTGTGCTCTGAGGTCTTAAGATGCAAAGTGATCCGTAACAAATGTCAGAAAAGAGTCGAGTCCAGTGTGTCTTTTAAATAACTTTTTATTCAGTTTACAAAGATGCAAATGTAGTAAGTGTACAGAGTATTACCTTATCACCTGACATATTAATTATCAAACTGTTGATGGACTAAAAACCCTTAATCCCTTATTGTAAGCAGTGGTGGAAAGTACTCAAGTACTGTACTTAAGTACAATTTTTCAGGTATATGTACTTTACTTGAGTACTCCCATGTTAAGCTACTTCTACTCCACCACATCTCAGAGGGAAATATTGTACTTTTTACTTCACTACATTTGTTTTATAGCTTTAGTTACTTTACAGATTCAGACTATTAAAACAAAATATAAATCTACCAAAACATTCTGGTGTATTATTATAGGTTAAACTAGCCAGCAGTATATAAAGTAATTATAATGCACTTGACCAGCTGCAACATTAAAGTGATGAACACATAATGAGTACTTTTACTTTTGGTACTTTAAGTATACTTTAATGCTAATACTTTTGTACTTTTACTAAGTATTTTTTAATGTGGGACTTTTACTTGTAGCAGAGTATTTCTACACTGCAGTATTATTACTTTTACTTGAGTAAAAGATCAGAGTACTTCTTCCACCTCTGACTGAATGTGAGAGCACCTGAAGTATCTGGCTACCTCCACGTGACATTATTAATATGTTTATTATATAAACCATATAGTTTGTTGCTGTAACAGAAATGTGTGCGTCGTCTGATCACCGTGTTGAATTGTTTCTCGTCAGCTGGTGATGGAGTACTGCCTCGGCTCGGCCTCAGACCTCCTCGAGGGTCAGTTCAACTCTTTATAACACAGTTATTAACATTTATTAAGAGCTGTGTGTGTATCAGCCTCTTGTTGGTTGTGACTCTCCGTGTGCTCTCTTCCTTTCAGTTCACAAAAAGCCACTCCAGGAAATCGAAATAGCTGCTATTACCCATGGTGCACTGCAGGGATTAGCATATCTTCACTCTCACAATATGATTCACAGGTAAAGTCTTCTTCTTCTTCTTCTCCTTCTCCTCCTCCTCCTCCTCCTCCTCCTCCTCCTCCTCCTCCTCCTTCTTCTTCTCCTTCCTCCTCCTTCTTCTCCTTCCTCCTCCTTCTTCTCCTCCTCCTCCTCCTTCTTCTCCTTCCTCCTCCTTCTTCTCCTCCTCCTCCTCCTTCTTCTCCTTCCTCCTCCTTCTTCTCCTTCCTCCTCCTCCTTCTTCTCCTTCCTCCTCCTTCTTCTCCTCCTCCTCCTCCTTCTTCTCCCTCCTCCTCCTTTTTCTCCTCCTCCTCCTCCTTCTTCTCCTTCCTCCTCCTTCTTCTCCTCCTCCTCCTCCTTCTTCTCCTTCCTCCTCCTTCTTCTCCTCCTCCTCCTCCTTCTTCTCCTTCCTCCTCCTTCTTCTCCTCCTCCTCCTCCTTCTTCTTCTCCTCTTCCTCCTTCTTCTTCTCCTCTTCCTCCTTCTTCTTCTCCTCTTCCTCCTCCTTCTTCTCCTTCCTCCTCCTCCTTCTTCTTCTCCTCCTCCTCCTCCTCCTTCTTCTTCTCCTTCTTCTCCTTCTTCTCCTCCTTCCTCCTCCTTCTTCTCCTTCCTCCTCCTCCTTCTTCTTCTCCTTCCTCCTCCTCCTCCTCCTTCCACCAGTTTACTGCAACAAATGCTGGAATAAATTATTTATATAATTGTTTTTTGAAAAATGGTTTATATTTATATCAAGAGTTTACAATAGAAAGAATTTTTCAATCAATACATGATCCATATCAAATTCAGAATACCCCTACCAGGCGTCACAGTTAGTTTGACATCAGTATATTAATGTTTAAAAATGTTACAGGTAGCATCTTTACGTGTACGCCACCATCACTGTTGGCGCTAACGTCTGGTTTTCTCCTGCAGGGACGTGAAAGCGGGAAACATCCTGCTGACGGAGCCCGGTCAGGTCAAACTGGGGGACTTTGGTTCTGCTTCCATCGTGGCTCCGGCCAACTCCTTCGTGGGGACTCCGTACTGGTGAGTCTTCTTCTTCTATACTACAACTACATGTAATCAAGAAGCACTGGCTGATACAGACTGGTTAAGGACGTTTAGGTCGTCATTTCTCCATCTTAGAAAAATTCATCTCAACCAGTCAAGTCCTCTTACTGTGCCCTGTATCCTACTTTCATAAAAGGAGCGAAAATCTGCCTGTGTGGTGACATTATTCTGAAAGTTTCTAATAAAAATCAAGTGTCCTGTCCTTCACAGTAGTGCAGCTGTCTGCCTTAGTCTTTTCTATTAATATTTCCATCAGACAAGAGAAACATCTTTTGGTAAAAGATTAAGAATCAGATAAAGATCTGAACAATTAGATTTTCTCAGCTCTGAGTATCATGTTGCTTTTTTACTTGCACACAAAACAGGAAACTATCAACAAACCAGTGGAAGATAATCATGTTGTGACTGTTTGTTTGTCAGGATGGCTCCAGAGGTGATCTTGGCCATGGATGAGGGCCAGTATGACGGCAAGGTGGATGTCTGGTCGCTGGGCATCACCAGCATAGAGCTGGGTAAACCTGCAGGCTGACTCTTAGATGAGCAGATGTGTGTGTGTGTGTGTGTGTGTGTGTGTGTGTGTGTGTGTGTGTGTGTGTATATATATATATATGTATGAAACGAAACATTGTGCTCTGTCCACAGCGGAGAGGAAGCCCCCACTGTTCAACATGAATGCTATGAGTGCCTTATATCACATCGCTCAGAATGAAAGCCCCGTCCTTCAGTCCAATCACTGGTGAGAACTTCTGTCTCCTCTGCTCTTAGTTTGATCTTTACAGAAACAAGGAGCTTCTTTTATCTAAAGATTGAGGCTTAATTACCGTATTAAGTTTTATTTTGGTTGATTATTTAATTATCTTTGTGTGGATCGACTCCTACAGGCTGAGAGGAGTAACTCCATGAATTAACTTACTTGGATTAAAGTTGTGACAGAGAGAAAACAATGTTTGATATTGTAATAATGTTAAAATGAATTATAGATCTTGGGATAATGTACTTAAAAAACGTAAAATAGGCGCTGTGTGTTTGTTCTCCTAAAGGTCTTAAATTAATAGCGACCACGGCAGCATAAAATAACATAATCCCGTATTTCTCTGCAGGTCTGATTCCTTCCGCAACTTTGTGGACTCCTGCCTACAGAAGATTCCCCAGGACCGGCCTACCTCGGACGTGCTGCTGAATGTGAGAACAAAACAGACTTTCTTCATTCATCCAGTACCATCTCACCCAAACACACACACACACACACACACACACACACACAGACCTCCTCTGCAGCGTCTGCATGCTCATCTGTGGTCCCCCCCCCCCGTAGCACCGGTTCTTGTGCCGTGAGCGCCCGCTGACGGTGATCATGGACCTGATCGCACGAACCAAGGATGCAGTGCGGGAGCTGGACAACCTGCAGTACCGCAAGATGAAGAAGATCCTCTTCCAGGAGACCCAGCAGAACGGCCCTGTGTCCGAGGGAGGGGAGGATGAGGAGGTGAGGAACGGGGAAGATAAAGTCTATGTGTGGGCACAGGGGAGTGGGAATGAAGGGAGGAAGGAAACGGAGGAGAAGGTAGAAAAGATGCAGAGAACAAGGCGGAGAGATGGACAGATCCTGAGACCACGAAGAGAGGAAGTATGAAATGAAAACACACGGGGAAGTGAGTGAAGGATGATAATAACTCAAATAATGGTCAGCAGTTTGTTATATATCTGGAGGTCAAACTGGTGCGTCCTCGTGTAAACATGTTGAGAAACAGTCTCGATGATGTAATTCTTCTCTTTCTAAGTGTGACTTTTTGCATATGCAGCTAGTATTTCCATCTGTGGTTTACTGATGTAGGAAAACACAAAAAATGATGACAAATGATGCATGCAGATCATAATGAGAACTTGAAGGCCTGTTACCTAAAAAATAGTTCAGCAATAAGTCCAGTTTGTGTGTGTGTGTGTGTGTGTGTGTCAGGAGGTGGAGCAGTACCTGCTGCGGACCGGCACAGTCAACAGCATGGAGAGCTCCCAGTCGGTGCCCAGTATGTCCATCTCAGCCAGCTCTCAGAGCAGCTCCGTCAACAGTCTGGCTGACGCCTCTGACGACAGCAGCAGCGAGATGGCCATGATGCAGGAGGGCGAGCACACCGTCACCTCCAACAGCTCCATCATCCACCGGCCCACGGTAAAAACCCCCACCGGCCGGGACCGAGAGATTTACTTGTCTCTAAATATGTGACATCCAGCTCCAGTCCTTTCTGCTTCATGCTCCTCATCATTAATTAAAATAAGAAGTTTATAAGAATATATATAAAATAAGAAGTTTTTTTTAACCTTTTGATACGAATTTTCAGTTGGGAAATTCAAGATTTTTTTTTTTGTTTAGTTTCATAACAAGAAATTAGGTTTTATTTTTGTGCGTGTGATTAAACCCTACACTTCTCTGTACCACCTCCTCCTCCTCCTCCTCCTCCTCCTCCTCCTTCCTCAGGGTCAGGATAACATCTATGATGACCCTTACCAGCCAGAGATGGACCAACCCCAGGCTCCCTCAGCTGGACGCCGTCGAGCCTACTATCGCAACCGAGACCACTTCGCCACCATCCGAACCGCCTCCTTGGTGAGTTCACTCAATGAGGCCCCTTCCTCCTCCTCCTCCTCCTCCTCCTCCTCCTCCTCCTCCTCCTCCTCCTCGCAGCTTGTAGTGTGGTGTGCCGTCAACTCAGAGAGCATAGCATGGCTTTTTTTTAAAAACATATTATTAGATTTATCCTTAACTAAAATGTATCTGCAGTTCTAAATCAGTCCAAGACTTTATTCTTTATTCTAGAAGAGGAAAACTGAACCAGCCCAGTCGAAGGCCTGGAGGAGCGAGGAAGAGCAGTGATGTACATTATATGTTTGTGTAAAAATACTTTATGTTCAGTCATTTGTCTATGTACACGGGCTGATTATTGTCGTAATGTGTCAGAATCTCTGGGTACTTTTGCTTTGCCCTCCAGTAACTAGAAATAAAAAACCTCAACACAGTCTTCAGGATTGTATGGATTTAGTATTTAGTTATTTTTTAGGGTAGACGGAGCTTTGCAAACATTGTAAGAGGCTTTTAGGCTGCATTTGTTTTTCTAATTTAAAGGTTCAGTTCACCAAAACCACAAAACAAATATATAAATATATTTTCCCTTTTTCCTCTAGTGGCATCAAGACATGCAGATCATTTCAGTCTTGTTTTATTTTAAAATATTGGTTTATGTAATGTAGAGAATAGTTCTTAGTGAAAACTATTGACAGTTCGGTTTGTTGGTTATCAGGAGTAACTGAGACATCATTTCTGTGGGATGTTTCCATATTTATTTACGTTCTGAGCATCACTAATACATTTTTATTTGATGAAGAAACCTCCCTGAAGTCAGTCTCTATATAAGTCGGTCTTATATGATTCTATTTTATTTTAGCTGGCTCTTTGTGTTGTTGTGGCAGTCTTAACATACTGTATATGCAAATAAAACTGTGCACAGCTCAGTGGGTACAGGCCTGACCCTCCACACCTCAGACAGTTCAGCTGCAGATGCCTTCACGCCACAGTTTCCTGGATAAAATACTGTCCCACTTTCAAACATCAGGTGTTCACCTGTTTCTTCCCCCCTCCTCCAGGTAACCCGTCAGATCCAGGAACACGAGCAGGGCTCGGCGCTGCGAGAGCAGATGTCCGGGTACAAGCGTATGAGGCGGCAGCACCAGAAGCAGCTGATGGGGCTGGAGAACAAGCTGAAGGCGGAGATGGACGAGCACCAGCTGAAGCTGGACAAAGAGCTGGAGAACCAGAGGAACAGCTTCTCCACTGAAGCCGACAAGCTGGTCAAGAAGCACCAGGCCATCCTGGAGAAAGAGGTGAGACCTCGGAGCTTCATGTGCCAACAGACTCGCATGTTCACACCATGTTTACCTGTAATAATCAGTGGATACACGGTGCATATTCATGTCTGCTGTTTCTACGGTTATGTTTAACCATTTCAGCACTAACAGGGATTACAACTGTATCAGGATCAGCACTCATGTTTTGTTAGAGAGCCAGCCTCTCACCCGGCCTCGCTTTGTGTCCTGCAGACGAAAGCAGCTCTGACAGAAGAGAAGAAGTTCCAGCAGCACATACTGGGCCAGCAGAAGAAAGAGCTGACCAGTTTACTGGAGTCACAGAAACGCCAGTATCGCCAGCGCAAGGACCAGCTGAAGGAGGTAACGGCTGACACACATCAGTATTATATTTAGAGATGGTTTGTGTTTCAGAGCAGATTGAAAACATGGCTGCAGCTCGTTTAGATTTGGTAACAGAGACATTTTGTATTTCCTGAATCGTGTGTTGGCAAAAGGAAAATCGTAGCATTCCCTCTCTGCTCCAGACTTTGGTCAAGAAGTGAGAAAAATTGTTTTTGTTGTGTGTGTATATATGCAGAGATAAAGGCAATAACAAGTGAAATGCATCACTACGTATTAAATTAAACGTACATGAAAGCCACAGAAGCTCACACATCTGATGAAGATCAGCTGCAGCGATGACACGTCACACATTATTCTTGTAGGTTTGAATTCACATACTTGCAGAGTTTAAATGTGTGTACTGAGCCAGTCAAAATGATTATCTGAGGAATGTATTGAGGTGTGATTCAGTGGAATCTGGTTCAGGGATTTGTTGGAAGAGATCAACATTAGAGTCAGTTGCAGGACATGTTTGGACTAGCTCCATGACACAAAGTAACGTGAAGTAACTTTCTCAGTGTTTTCCAGATTGTTGGGCTGCTCCTTTTGTTGTGACACACATATTGATGCTAGTATGTAAATCAAACAGGAGCTGAGTGAGAACCAGTCGACTCCGAAGCGGGAGAAGCAGGAGTGGTTGATCCGTCAGAAGGAGTGTCTGCAGCAGATGCAGGCGGAGGAGGAGGCCAGCCTGCTCAGGAGGCAGAGGCAGTACTACGAGCTGCAGTGTCGCCAGTACAAGAGGAAGATGCTGCTGGCTCGCCACAACCTGGAGCAGGACCTGCTCCGAGAGGTACGGCAGATCCACGTTCAGCTAAAGTGAAATAAACTGGAGCAGCACTTTCCCTTTTGTTAAACAGACTCGCACAAAGAGCTTCCACTTAAAACCTGCTGCCTTTGATTCTGTTTGTGGTTGTTTATTTTATATGTCGGTCACATACAGCCGCTGTTTCCATTGATTATAGATGATCAAGACTGAGAGTCATAGAGCTTCCCAGTGGCTTTGGATAGCAGTCAGCATTTCTAACTTTTTATTGGGCTGGACGATTGTTTTTTATATTTCAATTAAAAAGAGAGCATGGAATTTAATTTTAACTTGGATAATTAACAGAGTCTGAAAAGTTAACTGTTGCCAGTAGATTTACTCAGCTGAAGGTAAGTACACTAAGAGTACACTTGGTCAAAGATGGGTTTGTGGAAGAGGAAGCACCACTCTGTATTCTGTAAAAATAAGGAGTGGATTGTGTCTTTTTACTGTCCATAAACACCAACAGAGTGGTGGGTGTATATCTCAATACATCTTAATAAATGTGGGCTAAATTAGTCAGTTATTCTGTGGAAAAGCAGACAAGTTTACTCAGAATATGACTTTTTCTTTCTGACTGAATAAAAAGATCTCTGAGTGAACGTCCACAACATGCAGCCGCATTATTTTATCTGATTCTATTCATCTAGAAACGAGCAATTTGTAATGATGTTTGGTGCAATCACATCTTGTTTAATAGACCACAAATAAAGTATTAGAAAAATCACAGATCGTCCAGCCGTACTTTTTTAAGAACACAAAAGCAGAACTCTGGCATTTGTTGGACCCAGTTTAACTCGTATGTGATGTTTCTTATTCACACGTCTTCCTCACTCCTCTCCTTCCTCCTGGATTCCCTCCGGCCTCTCGTCCTCCACCAGGACCTGAACAAGAAGCAGACCCAGAAGGATCTGGAGTGTGCCATGCTGCTGCGGCACCACGAGTCCACCCAGGAGCTGGAGTTCAGGCAGCTGGGCTCGGTGCAGCGAACCCGGGCCGAACTGATCCGAACGCAACACCAGACTGAACTGACCAACCAGATGGAGTACAACAAGCGCCGCGAGCAGGAACTTCGACAGAAACACGCCATGGAGGTCCGGCAGCAGCCCAAGAGCCTCAAGGTATGACGGAGCTTCTGTAATGCAGGCGACAAAATGTCCAGGAATCCCCCAGATTTAGTTGTAGCGTATAATATACAACATATTTTAGCACTGGCATCATCTGATATTATTATTATTATTATTATTATTATTATTATTATTATTATTATTATTATTCAATCCTTGTTTCAGTCCAAAGAGCTGCAGATCAAGCGTCAGTTCCAGGAGACCTGTAAGATCCAGACTCGTCAGTACAAAGCCCTGAGGAACCACCTGCTGGAGAGCACTCCCAAATCCGACCACAAGGCCGTCCTCAAACGCCTCAAAGAGGAGCAAACACGTAAGCTGGCCATCCTGGCCGAGCAGTACGACCACTCCATCAACGACATGCTGTCCACACAGGCTGTGAGTAAGGCAAGGAAACCTCCGCGCACCTGCTACACCTGAACACTGCACCACCTGCACCTCAACACATCCACCACACACACCACCATCAGCACCGCCTCCGTGTGTTCATCAGGACGAAGATGCAGCTGACATTTAGACAATAAACAACAACAGGAACATTTAATGTGTGCAGCAGCAGGTTTCTACAAACTATAACTACCAACTTCACTTTAAAATGATTGAATTCTCTCCCAGCAAACACAACGGAAACTTGATTTATTTGATACTGGAGCTGAAATGCTTATTGAAATAACTGATTAATCTACAACAGAAAGTTAATTGATCATTGATTTCTTGTTTTAAATCATTCGTCAAGTAAAAAGTCGACACATTCTTCTTACATGTGAGAATTATTTGCTGCTTTTCTCTATTTTATAAAACTATAAACTGAATATATTTTAGGTTTTGGTCTGTTGGTCGGACAAAACTGGACACAACAAGACGACGTCAGATTGGGCTTTAGGAGATCGTGATGGACATTTTTTACTATTTTCTGATATTTTCCACACCAAACGATCAACTGCTTAATTGGGAAAATAATCAGAATATTACTTAATAATGTAAATAATCGTTAGTTGCATCTTTAGTTGATACTAAACAGATTAAACTGATTTAGTTTCAGTTTAGTGTTTCACTTTTATTTCGTTTTTATTTATTGTGACAAAACACAATCAATCTTTCTGTAAATGCTTCAGTGTTAGCGCGGTGGCTAATTTTCATCTGCAGTCGTTTGGTCAGATGTGACAAGATGCCAAAGTGGCAACTACAGTAACAGAGTTATAGTTTCTCCACCCAAACACCAACAGTGGTGGTGGAGGAGTTCCTCAGAAACACAAAGATTGCTGCACACTTCTTCTTCTTCTTCTTCTTCTTCTTCTTAATAAAATCTGTGCCGATACTGATGCTGGTCCCTGTTTGATCCCACAGCTGCGGCTGGATGAGACCCAGGAGGCGGAGTACCAGGTGCTGAGGATGCAGCTGCAGCAGGAGCTGGAGCTGCTGAACGCCTACCAGAGCAAGATCAAGATCCACACCGACACGCAGCACGAGCGGGAGGTGAAGGACCTGGAGCAGAGGGTGTCCATCCGCCGAGCGCTGCTGGAGCAGAGGGTACCAACACACAACACATGAGCTTATAACGCTAGTGAGGGTGGATGTAGGTGAAGCCTGTTTCCATTGCAGAAGCTTGACGACCCAAAACCTGGACTTTAAAGAACCCTGTAAGGTTCTGGTCCTCGGTTCTGCCTCGTGTTTCTCCTGTATTTTACAGACCAGATGTTTCAGACAGACATTATTGAACGGGACTCTTCTGTGTTTTTTAATCATTTCTGTCTCAGATAAAAGTGGAAATTAGGCCTGTGACTAACAATTATTTTAATTATCGACTAATCTGCTGATTATTTTCTCTATAAAATGTTGGGATATAGTGAAAAATGCTCATTATAATTTCTCAGAGCCCCGCGAGAGTCTTAAAGGGTTTGATTTATTCCAACAGTGTGTGAGACAGAAAAGCATCAGAGCGTCACCAGACAATAAATAAACAAATCATCGATAATGGAAAAAAAGAGCCAATGAATCAATGAGTGGACTGATCGTTTAGTTTGTTGTTCACTAACAGTGTGACTCTCTGTTGTCAGATTGAGGAGGAGATGCTCTCGCTGCAGAACGAACGCTCCGAGCGAATCCGGACTTTGCTCGAGCGCCAGGCTCACGAGATCGAGGCCTTCGACTCGGAGAGCATGCGTCTCGGCTTCAGCAACATGGCGCTGACTGGCATCCCAGCAGAGGCCTTCAACCAGGGCTACCCGACCCCCAGCCCGTCCTCGGGTTCCAGCGGCTGGCCGTCCCGGCCCGTCCCCCGCTCCGGAAGCCACTGGAGCCACAGCGTCCAGAACTCGGTGGCGACTCCGTCCTGGCGCAGTCAGAACCACAGCGGAGGAGGCTTCAGCCGCGCCGAGTCCATCACCTCCTCCCACGGCCTCGGCAGGGACAGCGAGCTGCACAAGAGCAGCAGGGGCCACCCCTCCTCTTCCTCCTCCTCCTCTTCCTCCTCCTCCCACCACCATCACCAGCAGCACCAGCAGCACTACCTCCCTCAGCACTACCAACACCACCAGAGCACGCCGCAGCTCTACCGCGACAGCCACGAGCGTGACAGCAGGGAGCGCGAGCGGGCCAGGGAGTGGGTGGGAGGTGGGGGCCACTACCCCCATCACTCCCAGAGCCAACACCACCACCACCACCACCACCACCTCTCCGCCCACGCCTCCTCCCAGTCCCTGGCTCTCCTGCCTCCCCCACCGCCGCCTCCCCCCATCTCCCTCTCCTCCTCCTCTCCTCCCTCCTCAGCCTCTTCTTCCTCATCGTCACAGGGAGGCTACGGAGGCGGGGGCCTGAGCGTCAGGGGCCCCAGTCTGATGGCCCTCAGGAACAGCCCCCAGCCTCTGAGGAGGACGGCCTCTGGGGGGCCGGGCGGCGGCGGGGGGAGCGATGGAGGGCTCAGCCGGAGCACATCAGTCACTTCTCACATTTCTAACGGCTCTCACCTCTCCTACTCATGAGAGGGCCCGAGGGCCCCCGAGGCCCCGCTCAGCTCTGCTTCTCTGGAGGAAACAAACGGCTGCAGGGTCTGAGCCGCACACAGGAGCAGAACTATCAGAGACAGAGAGGGGTTAGGTTTAGGTTTTTAGCATATTGTAAGAGGCTTCAGAGAGCCGGAGCAAAAATCGATCGTTAAAAATAACAAATTCCCCAATTTTTAAAAGTGTAAATTTTCAGATCTCCTTTCTTGAAGTGCGCAGGGAGCCAAAGCTGTTCCTGCTGCACGAGAGCAGAGAGAGAGGAACCACAGAGCTGCTGGTTCTGGATCACTGTTGACCTCTTCCACACATTAAAGAGTTGCACACGAACAGTGATGAAACAAAAAAAATACAAGTGACGCGTCCACACGTGTGAAAATGAGCCGTGTGTTGCAAACTGAACAAGTCGAGCCGTTTGAGATCTGAAAACAAAACGAGTCCATCTGTTCACTTTGTGACGCACTGAATCCGTTGCACAGTCTTGATTCGTGGTGTTTTAACTGCAGGAGTCGCCTGTCGGACCAGTTTGAGATTCGGGTCTGAGCCGAGACCTTCAGGTGTTCAGGTTTAAAGTTGAGGCGACGAGCAGGTTTCAGTCTGTATGGAGCTGACAGGTGTGGAGCTTCCACTTGGCTAGCGGTGCTTTAAAAACCACTGTAACTATGTAAATAACGCTCAATTGTAAACCCAGTTTTTGGTTTGTAAGTGGTGGGGGGGGGGACTTCTTGACAACACATTTCTTTTTATTTGTAGAGATAAGATTCTGTATATGACAATTAAACAAACACTGCCATCTCTTTGTTGGGCTGATCCCAGAACAACTCGACCGCTGCCCTTTAATCAAGCCTCCTCGCAGGAACCATCGGACGTTTAGTCTTCGATCGATCCGTTTGATCTCTGCGTGTTCGGAGCAGAAGTGGCTCCGTTTTGTTCAGCTTTAACACGAGGAAACTCTTCCAACAGCCGTCACATGAACACGCCGTCCTGTCCTCCAGGTTAGAGCGGGCCATAAAACCCTCCGTCAGACATTTTATATTTGTGATAAGAACACGTCACGTTTCACATCGTGATATTGTACGTTTTCAAGACGGGGACGTCCAAGTTTAATACTTGATATTAACACAAAAATCCTATAAAACCACTTTACTGATTTACATCATCGTCTCAGACGGTGCTTCCTGACCTTTTTTGGAGCATTTTTATGTCTTTATTAATAAAACAACAGTATTTTTATTTTTAGTGACGATGAACAGTAAACTACCAGGTGTGACAGGCCTGTCACTAAAAATATGAGAACGATCAGACTCACTAAACACTCGTGTGGATAAATATAGATTTATTGCTGACCTGATAAACCCAGAGAGATAATAAGGGAATAAACCCCTCTGTATAAAAGATAAATGTGAAGCTGTTGGAAAGTTTGTGTTCGAACACGCAGAGAAGACGCGAGCGATCTCACGTGACTCGAGTTTTAAAAAAAAAAAAGGGCAAATAAGAAAACGTCCCAAAATGTGAGTGGGGGGGGGCGCTGGCAGAGAGAGTTTATGGGTGAGCCGAGCACTAAATGTGTGTGCGACCTCTGCTGAATGTGTGTGTGCGTGCGCGCAGCTTCCCTACACACCTCCACCTGTTTGCCCTCAGTTCGGTCTGCATCTGTAGATAAGATGTACATGTTACATTACAAATTAGTACAATTCAGTGCATGGGACTTGTGTACAGACGGCATTTGTATGGATAACATGCACACTACCTATTTATATAAATGCATATAAATGTAAGATACCTGTGTGAGTGTCGCAGGTGTGCTGAAGATTGTTCACTGTCCAAACACTTTGACTTGCATTGTACTTACCAGTGTACATAAAAGCACTAACTTTGAGGCTGTTAGAGTAATAATAATGATTATTTTGTCACATTTTACCGATTTGTACTAGATGCAGACAAATAGATGCTATCATTATTATTACCTCTACCTGCAGTTGGAATATTTATGTTGTATGCTACTTTTTAAGTTTTTAAAAATGTAATTGCCAATTTTGACCACTAGGTGGGGAATAAGCGCAATGTTACTGTGATAGAGCTATAAAAAAAATATTAATGTTTTTAAGGAGGACAAAAGGACTACCTTTCCCAGCATTCCTGTCGAGGTCTCAGGGAAGGAGTCTCCAGTTTCTGGGCGGGGCTGCGTTCAACTTTTTATTTACTTTTTATTTTTTATTTTGAGCCAGTATTAAAAGGTGGAGCGTCCACAGTCCAGCTGACGTATTTCCAGATTTCTTTCACTACATTTGGTGCCATGTTTTTATTTTTAGTTTTATAGGACTTCCCCCGAAAACACTGAAACCTGCAAAATACGGAGACCCAAAGGGTTCGCTATTAAATCATTTAAAAAGATGAATCAATTGTGTAAAATATAGAAATGAACCAACAGTCTGTTGTTGTTGTTATTATGAAGTGTTATTCCATCATTTTGAGTTTTACTGGATATAATTTTTATTTCATAATGTTTTATATTTTATTTTGGGTTTTTTAAAATTTCATTTTGGTATTTTTCCCACTTTTGTTTCATGTCAAGTTGTATTTCATAATGTTTTATTTTTATTTCATAATGTTTTATTTTTATTTCATGTTTTATTTTTATTTTGTAATGTTTTATTTTTATTTCATGTTTTATTTTTATTTTGTAATGTTTTATTTTTATTTTGTAATGTTTTATTTTTATTTCATGTTTTATTTTTATTTTGTAATGTTTTATTTTTATTTTTATTCATTTATTTCATGATGTCACTGTCATGAAAAGTGACATCATGAAATAAAAATATGAAATGAAAATGAAAACATTTTTAGTAAATTTATATATTTTACACGATGTATTAATCTGGCTGTTTGTGCTTTAGTTCCTTATTGACTTAGTATTGATCACTTTGGGGCTCCAGTATCAGAACCCCCCCCCCCCATCACAGCTGCAGGAAGCTGAGCTCGGTGGGATCTGATGCTGCCTGTAGTTTTCACGTCTACCTCATTTGCACTGATAGTAAAAGAATGTTTGGGTGGAAAAAAACAAATGCATATTTCTCGTATGCAGACTTTGTTTTGTTTTTTAGTTTCTTTCTCGTATTTGTGCAAATGTTGAGGAGCGAAGCTGCAGGAGAGCAGGAGGAACACCGGAGGGAACTCAGAGGAAGCTGCTGTTCTCTGTTGACTCGTCTTTACAGGACATGCTGGACTTTAATCCCACGTGGAGACAATAAAGACACTACCCCCCCCCCCACATGTTTGGTCTGCTGGCTGCGGGTGGACGAACAAAAAAAACAACCTCAAGAAAACGTTTGAGCCGTGAGATTTCATTTTGCCAACTTGTTTGTTTGAAATGCATTATTTTGTAATGAGTTTCAGTGCTGATCATTGATCATTGATCATTCCTGTGTTATTTCTGCCAATTAAAGCTGCACTGAGGAAGGTGGAGTCCAAACCCCTCCGACCGAGAGGCGAGTAGATGTAGATTCATCCTGTTCGTTTTGCTTCTGGTTTCAAACAGCAGATAATGATCTACTGTGAGCAGTTCACTGACATCAGGTTTTCTGTGTTTTCATGTCGTCAGACTTGCAGGAACATTTTGGGAAATGTTCATGTTTGCCGTCTCCTCCAGAGTTCGAGGAGAAGATGTTTAAGTCTAATGCAGCAACTAATGATCATTTTTATTATCGATTAATCTGCTGATTATTTTCTCAATTGTTTGATTATTTGTTTGGTCGACGAAATGTCTGAAAATAGTGAAAATACCTGATTTATGTCTTAATTAGTCCAACCAACTCGAAAACACATGAGAAATATTCAGTTTAGAGTTGAAACAATGAGTCGATTAATGGACGGAAAATTAGTTATCAACTGTTGATCAGTTGAAGTGATTTTTCAAACTAAAATACCAAAAACGTCTAATGTGAGAATGTTCTGCTTTTCTCTGTTTAATATCTTTATGAACTGAAAATGTTTTGGATCTTTGGATGTTGTTGGTCGGATGAAACAAGACGTTTGAAGACGTCGCCCAGAGTTTGAGGAGCATTTTCTGAGAAATAATCTGCAGATTAATCAGTAATGAAAATCAACAGTTTCAGCTCTAGATTGTTGATCTCGGGCTGCTATTAATTTATTAAATAATTAGTTCATAAAAAGCTCTTCAAATATCTATTTTTGTCCGACCAACATATTTTCTGTTCATCACATAAAACAGAGAAATGCAGCAAATTCTGTTACAATCAATTAAACGGTTATTTAATTTTCAAAATAGTTGCTGGTTATTTCAGCTCTACTTCAGTCGCCATATTTGTTTTTGTCAAGCGTCTCCAGGAGTCTGCTCTGTGGTGCATTCAGGGGCAGTTTGACATTTGTAAACTGAAGCTTTGAAGCAAATTTAATCCAGAAGAAAAACAAATAAATCAAACAAAAACATGGACGCTGTGAAAAAGACGTGAGTTCTTCTTGTTTCAGCTCTGGTTCAGTGTGTTCATGACTCGATGGCAAACAAGCAGATTTCCCAGAATGCCGTGCTGTTATTCCTTTCCTTCTCATGCGGGTCTGAATGTTTCCTGGTGCAGTTTTAAATGTTTGTTGCTGCCATGACCTCTGCAGGCAGGAAACACCTCCACTTCCCCCCAAAAACACCCCCGACTGTCCTGTTTGTGGCCAGCAGGTAAATAAACTGACAGGAAGCTCAGCGGTGATGAAGATGGTGGTGGTGGTGGTGGTGGTGTGTGTGTGGAGCAGGATGCATGTGTGGATGGACTGAAACCAGTTTTCAGAGCAGGAGGCCGAGACATTCAGGTTCAATGCAAAATGTTTGGAGGAGAGTTGAGAAGCGAGTTGTACAGAAACGTAACAAAATAATTTTGGAGAAATAAATTAACAAAAACAGAAGCGTTGGTTTGTTGTCAGTGTGGTCTGTTGGGCGGGAAGGTCAAAGGTTAACTGTTAATAAGTTCAATAACTTCACCAGAAAACTCACATTTGTGTCTGAAGTTTCCTCCAAGAACTTTACTTTAAATTCCAGTAAAGATCCTAAAATGTCCTAATATCCTGAATCGTATTTTTCCCCTTTTTTAAAAATTTAATATAAATTTTCAAACACTGCATCATAGAATTTCATCCATCATAAACATTTTTCCTAAATTGGCAAAAAACAAAATTCAGCCCCAAATCTGATCAATTGTGGTAAAAGTTAAAAAGAATAACTGAATACATCAATAGATAATATTTGTTAAATAATTAAACGTAGAAAATAATGAGTGTAAATAAACAAAGCTTTACGCTTTTCCTTCAACATCAAATCAGTTGATATAAATTAAATGTTATTTATGTTTATTCGATTAATTTTTCTGCACTAACATGGAGCCGCACCAGGATAATTATAGATTTTTACAATATTTAATAATAAATTAATACCTTGATCAGTTTAAAAGAGATATTACGAACTATGTGAATTAGATTAAATTAATATTCATTATGTGTCATCTTGTATCTTTCATTTGTTGTCTGTTTTAACATTTACAGTTTCCATTTTATCAGAAACAAAACAAAGAAATGCAGATTATTTTCCATCTGTGACTCAAACTTTTAAATTCTGAGTTTATATCAAATTTCTGTGGCACAAAATAAAAAATAAATAGATAAATAAAATCAGTGATTGATCCTTGTAATACGTTTTTACTTTCTCATAATGTATTTAAAGTATTTTTATTTTTAACGTGAGTTCTTTTCATCTTTCTTCTTCTCCTCCTGGAGGAAAATGTGCTTCCGGTGACCTCAGAGGTGAAAAAACCTAAAAATAACTTTCCAATCTGTTTCTGGGGAAATTATTAAAGGGGAGGCGCGCGCTGCACGGCGTAAACTGCGTCCCATGACGTCACGGCCCAAGCGGAGCTACGCTGTTGTCGCTGACGTCATCAAGCTAGACAGAAACAGGAGGCAGAGACCGGAAAAAGAGATTATTGTCTTTTAAAATAAAAGCACAACTTGAATGTAAGTCACTCTACATCGGGAAATAGACAGTAGTTTATGACACCTTATGTTTTTAAATAGTTCTATGTTGATAATCATAAAAGGTAATTCTGAATTAAACTGTACAGTGTCCCCAAATGTACTGCTGGGCCTTTATTAACGCCCGGTCCAGTGTTGATGAAAGGAAATCTTGTTCTTACAGATTTTAAACTATTTTTCTGCAAAAACCGTGAGGATGTAATAATAAATAAATCTCAAGGAGTGTCGTGACATAAAGCATTGAAAGATGAACGACTCTCAAAGTGGGCCTGCCATGACTTCCTTATTTTTCATCCCAAAAGTTATTATAAAAGATATATGGTGAAAAAAAAGAAAACGATTTTGGTCAGTTTTTCTTTATTGAGCAAACAACAATTAACAAACAGGACCTGAAACCAGAGATTTCTTTTTGTATTTTTTGCTTTAAAAAATTACTCAGATGATTATCAAAATATGGCCTGATGAATTTCTGTCAGTCAATTATTATATCGATTAATTGACTAATCTTTTCAGCTCTAAAAAACATATATACGTTGTGCAGGGTTTACATACAAAAAATAATCATAACAACATTGTTAGAAAGTTATGTTGTTCTGTTTTAATATATCTCATGGATTGTATTTGAGATTTAGTAAATTAGTCGTGATGATACCTTTATTCTGAAAACAGATTAACCGGAAACCGTACTCTTGTTTTTGCTGTCTGAAATCAAAGAGCTGCAGAGAGGAAGTCATCGCTGACTAAATCAAACCGTCGCTTGTAACATTAGTGAGTTTCTGTCTCAAATACGAGCTAAAACACAAGAAACAGAAACTAAAGAACGACGTGTTTTCACCGATAACACCAAACCTCAAAGATGGCGCAGGAAAATATTTTCTTCTTCGTTCCCAATTTAATCGGTGAGTTTGTACCGTCTCCACCAACATGTAGCTAGCTTAGCTTTAGCTAACATACAGTGGATGCTGCTGAGAGAAATGTCATACCAAAGTCCACTCAAAAAAGTGCCGAATATAGTTAATACATTAAACATAATGTAATCTATCTATTTTTAAATCTGGTTTAGCTTCTTAACCTTTTTATTCTTTCTCTCTAGTTTTTGCTTCGATTATAGTGAAATATTGGACACTTGCAGCTCTTCAGGCCTCTAAAATTCTCCAAATGAAATTATCTAACAAAGATAAATCCCTCTTTACTTCACAACTCATGTCTAAAAGCTGTAATTAGGTAAGCTGTAATTCAATCTTCTCAGATGTGATGATTTATTTCTTTTCTTTCTATTGTAAAGTGAATATCTGGTCACATGTGGTGATCATCTGTCATCATTATAAGACAACTTATCAATTAAATCGTTAATTGAAATACAAATTAAAACTGTTCCAGTCCTGTCTGTAAAGTGACATAAAACCAGTCATCAGATAAATGGAGTCAAAGATTCAGTGATTTAAAAATGCTTTATTTTATTTTATTTATGCTCAAGACAACAAAGTTAATAAAAACAGAATATGCAGACTTTTTCCCCACAAAACAGAAGGTTTAATCATTAAGTCCAATGTTCCCTTAAACGTACTGACCTGACCGGTGCTCTGAACCGTCATGGTGGCCTAGTGGTTTGAAACGTCCCGCTTTTTCTTTTATGCTCACATTTCCTGTCTGATCCTCTAACGTGCCCCGTCAAGTGAAGGCAACATAATCCTAAAACAACGAACAGCCAGAGTTCAGCTTTATGCTTCTGAATAACTGATAATAAATAAAATAACGCTGTTCTCTGATCTGGGATCTGTGCCTGCAGGTTACGCCCGTGTGGTCTTGGCCCTGCTGTCTTTCTACCTGATGCCCTGCTGTCCGTGGCCCGCCGTCTTCTTCTACCTGCTCAGCGGCCTCCTCGACGCCTTCGACGGCCACGCTGCACGGGCGCTTAATCAATGTACGTATTATACATTTAATCTATATATTTATACATAGTTAATATTCTCCTTAAAAGATGCATTAAAAGACAATTTGTTTTTATTTTTTTATATTTTTATTTTACCAGTTTGTGTCTGAAACTAAACCTGCTGTTGTGCTGCGCAGCGAGACGAGTTTATTAACTAAAGAAACGAATGGAGACGTTCCATCATTCACCTCTAAAACCTCAAAACCAGCTGAGAATAAACAGACCCGTTTTTCATAATTCAGTTTTTTACAGAGAATCTTGCTCTGTTTTCTTTCAGCCACCAAGTTTGGAGCCATGTTGGACATGCTGACGGACCGCTGTGCCACCATGTGTCTGCTGGTCAACCTGTCTCTGATCTACCCCTCCTACACCTTCCTGTTCCAGCTCAGCATGTGTCTGGACATCGCCAGCCACTGGCTACACCTGCACAGGTACGTCATCACCCCCCCTCCACATGTGTTTACCCCTCAGGCTGAATGTTTCCATGTGAGCGTCACGTGGAAGAAGAGGCAGGATGGAGTTTCTGCTCTGTGGGTGTAGATGAATAAATGTGTCCTGTGTTTGTGTTTTCTCAGCTCAACCATAAAGGGATCAGCCAGCCACAAGACCATCGACCTCTCCGGAAACCCCGTCCTCCGCATCTACTACACCTCCAAGGTGAGGAGCACACACACACACACACACACTCTATGTCATACATTAAATCTCTGTTCATTAGGGCTGAACGATTTGCCAAAACAAGTCATACTGCGATTATTTTGACAGATATTGTGATATGAGTCATGGTTTTAGTGGGAACGGTCATTTTTGCTTTTTCACTGAAAAACATATAAAACTGAAGATGATGTGATTTTTGCCGGGCTCTGTACCCAACAACATGTTCCCTCACGTCTGGAGAATGTGATTTGTAGGCTGGGTTTATTTATGCTTCATTTATAGTATAATGACACGTTTTACCTTTTATCAAAAACTTGCAGCTCCTGTGATTTGGATATTACACTGACTGGGTGAGTGTTTGTCTCCTGCAGCCGGTGCTGTTTGTGATGTGCGCCGGGAACGAGCTCTTCTTCTGTCTGCTGTACGTCCTTCATCACATCCAGGAACCTGCAGGTAAGACGCTCCTCCTCCTCACCCTCTAATGACCACACCAGAGCCTCAGCTCACTCCCACAGACCGCAGAATACACAGGGTCTCCACAGGGTCTCCACAGGGTCTCCACAGGGGTCCACAGGGGTCCACAGGGGTTCCACAGGGGTCCACAGGGGTCCACAGGGGTTCCACAGGGATTCCATAGGTCCTTAAAAAGTCTTAAAAAATCCAATAATCTGAATTGTAGCTCTTGAAAGTGGATTGGATTATGAATGTCACTTTTATAAAGCTGCATTAACTTCAGTCTCACTTTTAAATGTGTTTTTGTGAAAAATCTGTATTGATCACGCTGTAACAAAACTACAAAATGAAACCAACATGGATCAATAACCACTAAAGCAAACTGTCGTGATGTGGTCTGTGGGTCCCCTCTCTTCTCTGGACTTGAACACACGGCAGCTAAACATCGTGGTACATCCTTCGTACTGTTTTTGCCAGTATGGACGTGAAATAGGTCTCAGATTACATTCATAATGATCTTCAAAGTCTTAAATTGAACTTGCTGAAACCTGCAGAAACCCTGGATCCAGTATGTAACATGTCACCTGCTGTGTGTCTGTGCTCTCTGCTGCAGCCTGGCTCTACTGGCTGCAGGGACTCTGCGGGACCATCAGCCTGCTCAAGTCCGGCATCAGCCTCCTGCACCTCATCACCGCCTCCCAGAACATGGCCGCCCTCGACGCCGCCGAGCGGGAGAGGAGCATGAAGACCCAGTAAGAGAGGAGGCGCAGAGGAAACTCCACCACGGTTTTATTTATTCTCATTATCTGAAGGGGAGCAGGCAGTGTGTGCACTTAAACAAGATGTGAAACACAGTTTGTCAGAAAGAAAGAAAGTTTTATGACCAAATATCATGACATTCAAATTCCAGATCCAGACAGGTGTGAGTGTGACACTTCTTCATCTACATCACAACATAAAATCAGATCACAATATAAAAGTACAGATATTGTGATAGAAAGTTATTATTAATCTCACTCACTACTGGATGTTTGGATCATTACTTTCTCCCCTCAGTTTGTCCCTCTCATGTTTTATTCACATTTTGAGTCACAGATTTGGTTCTCGTCCATCTCTGTGACATATTAGTTTATGATACTTGTGATTATTTTATTTTTCTCCTGTCGTACAAAACAAACGAGACGAGTGCCTCCGCTGAGATCAGAAGAAATTATTCTGTTTTAATAAAATATAATATTCGTCTTATCACACAACAAAGCCACCTATTTAACGAGTGTTTAAACTGTCCTCTAATAACCACATTGATAACGAGGATGTGTCTGATTGAGATCAGCAGCTGATTGATTGATTGATTTAATGATTGATTTTAAAAGTGAAGCTCACTCAGTCACAGTCACGTGTGAGGGGAAACTCACTGAGTCTACATGGAGCTGAAGTGAGATTAAATGTTGATCGTGCACCCGCTAACCAGTTTACTGAGGGAAACCCCGGCGCTGCCGCTGCCATGTTTGTTTGGATCAGGAAATAAAGAGTCCCGATGTCAGAAACCCGTTAAAAACCTTCAACAACCCTGTGGGCTTCAGAAAGACTGATCCTTAAAGAGAAACTCTGGTGTTTTTAAACCTGGACCCCATTTTTACATATTTTGGGGTCTAAATGACTAATAGTTACCAAAAGTTTTGGAATTGGTCCAGTAGATCGCCTCCGCCGGCATCTGCAGGCAACTGCGCCTGTCAAAGTCCATCCACAAAAAGTGCCTGTTTTTAACACTGACTCTGGTTCAGACAGTTATTCTAAGAGTCTGACAACATTATAGAAAGGATCCCTGCAGAGACAGACCGTTTTGTTAAAGAGTAAGATCCTTTTTGTTTAACCAGAAACAGAAAGTCTTGCTCTGAAATCTCACGAGAGGTTGAGTCGTTGCAGGAAGACAACGGTGGAAACGTGAGTCGGAGTTCTTCTTACTTTTTAACAAAACGGTCTGTCTCTGTAGGGATCCTTTCCATAATGTTGTCAGACACTTAGAATAACAGTCTGAACCAGAGTCAGTGACAAAAACAAGCACTTTTAGTGGACGGACTTTGACAATCGCAGTAGCCCCAAAGGATTACGTTGCAGCCCATTTCGTGGATGCCAGCGGAGGCGAGCTACTGGACCAATTCCAAAAAGTTTTGGTAACTATTGGTCATTTAGACCCCAAAATATGTAATAAAAAAAAATAAATAAATAAATAAATAGGGCCCAGGTTTAAAAATACCAGAATTACCCTTTAACTCTGTGACTGGAATGTAATGATAAAACACAAGAAGCACAAACTGCAGCTAGAAATTACAACTTCATGATGTCTTTAAACGCCTCAGCAGTCTTTGTAGCATTTTCATCTGCTTCAGTTCTAATAATCATGAAGTTGTTGAGCAGTCAAACATCCACGCTGTGTGCCTGTAGGACGTCTTGTTTCTGCTCACGTCGTGTTTTAAAGCCACAGTTTGGTTTTACTCATCTGGTGTCGGCAGTTAAAACGCATGAAAAAGACAATCAGACGAACTAATCACATTTATTTAGAAATGTGTCAGTGTTTATATTACTGATAAATATTTGGATATTGGAAATCAGAACAGAGTGAGAAAGCCCACATGTGCTGTGTTTGAGACCTCTGAACTGCGTCACATTTCATGGCTTCATTAACGGTGAATAAACCTTTAAATAATGCTTCAGTTATAAACCACTCAATCAGAACATCTGCACTTCTCCATCTGTATTAGTGAGTCATTCACAGATACAAGAATCCATCAAGTCTGCAGCTGGAAGAAAAATGTAAATACTGTATTTGATGGTTGTTTGTTCTCCAGTGATATTAAATGTAATATCTTTGAGTTTTGGGCTTTTGTTCAGACAAAATAAGACATTTAAAAATGTCGACTTGATGGACACAACATTTTATGGACCAAATGATTAATGAAGAAAAGTTCTCTAGTTGCAGCCCTGAAGTCATTAATATTATAAGTCATTAATAAACAGATATCCTGCAGTTCTCTTCCAGTCGAGCAGACACAACCTGACAACCCAAAAGTGCTTCTTATTATTAATGAAGCTGAGAAACATTTATAAAAGGTTTATTAACCAGTATTAAGGCCTTTAGTTTGACTGATAAACTAGATTAAACTGCTTCACATTCTACATTCAAACAAACTTTTTGGGAGAAAATGGCTGTCGTCTTAGTGTCTCCTGTCAGCTGGCGTGTACAACAGGAAGCATAAAAACGTTGACTCACAAGAAAAATCCACCTTTATTCCTTATATGTTTTGTTTTTATTTTTAAAGATGAAATTGTGTCTCTGAAATCTACGACAGACCAAAAAACCTGAAGCTTTCATTCGTCCTTTTGTTCTTTATTTTTAAAACAAAAATCTGTTTCCTGACGACGCGCTCGGTAGGGAGTTTTTAAATATGCTTAAATATTCCTTTTGTGACCTCCGAGCCGCTACTTCTGCTGTTGTTTATGTTCAGTTCTTGAGATTCGGGTTTTGATTAAACGGTGATTGTCGCATTGGAGGGACGTCGATCAGTTTGTGATTATTTGACGTTTAGGATGTTTCTTTGTGGTAGAAGAGACATGTTTCCTTTTGTTTTAGTCTAAAGTTATGCAGGACATAAGTTATACCTCACGCGAGCAGCACCAAGTATAACAAGTATTATCCGTTATGGTTTGTTTTGTGTTTTTAAAAAGTCACGGTAAAGTTTCAATGCAGAATGTGTGTGAAAAGTGTTGAAATAGAAATATTCTTGTTTTTGATGGAACTCATTTCCCAGAATGTATTATTATAAAATACAAATGTATATCAGCAGACAACAGCAAAGCCAAGTCTAATGTTGTATTTAAAAGACATCAGCTGTTGTTGTTAATATATTTGATGGTTATTCTGTTTGGAGTGCAGGTGGCTCGAATTTACTGTGAAAGCAGCTACAAAATAAAGACAATGAAAACCAGATGTTTTTGTTCTTTCACTAACAGCTCTCTGAGTTTCTGCAGGTCCTGGAGAAATCTTACATCCAAGGCCTTGAAAACCAGTCAAGTAGAGGCCGTTTCAACTATGCTTTAATTAAATCTTCAGAGAGGTTCCCAGAATGTCTTCACTGATGAAACAGGTCTTATTTTTTTATTCTAAGTAGCAATAAAATCGCTGTAAATCTTTGGAGACAGTTGCTCACGTGCATTTGAAGCTCGATGTTTGTCTCTGTGTTAAAGTGTCATGTGGACAGAGAAAGGACAGCAGAGCTCTTGTAGGCCGACATGATGTATTTCTGCGAAATTTAAATTATTAATATCTGATCTGCCATTTCCATGGTTGTTTGTACAGATATAAAGTGGTGCAGATATCTAAAAACAGTGATTAATAGCTAATCGTGACACTGTTTCCAGACGTCTGTAATCGCTGAAGGAGATGAGCAGAAATGACACAGTCAAATGTAAAAAACATGGAACATTTATTTTATCAGACGTCTTTGTTGTCTTTTATTCTGCAGCAGGAAAATTAAACTTTATTTCACTTTAAAAACTGGATAGCAATTGTCACAAAACAGAAACAACATATCACCCACATATCAAATCACTGATATACTGAGAATATTTTTTATATTGGTACAATAACGTATTTTTGCCTGATATAGCTGAAAATATGTTGCTGTCTTACACGTTCTTTTATCGAGGAGGTTGGGAAGTCTTTACTTTCAATAGACCTTTAATAAATATATATTATATATATAAACTAAATCAAACAAACAAAGGCAAATTCTCTCATAAGCAAATCATAAAAACTAATAATACATAGACAAAAAAAGAAAAGACATACCCACAGGAGCATATATATATATATATATATATACACACACATCTGCATGCACATGTGCATACATATACTGTACATACCTGCATACATACAAGAACATACACAGACACAAAAATGCATCCTCAAATACATATATACCTGCATGCACAAATATTTATTGTCCTGCTTTCCATAGATTCCTGTCTTCCAATGTTATGTACAAATTCTCATTTAATTTATAGTCAAAATAATCTATACAAAGTCCTACTTGTGCTATTTCGTTGCAGCAACAGTAATCAGTTTATAGCATTAATGTACTTCAATAAACCACCCTCTTCGTAACATAGTGATCAGCCCTATCCCCCATTAAGCACAGTGTACTTTTGTGTAAAAAGTTTACATTTTTTGTAATAAAATACTGCTTGGTGCACTGGATGCATGCCGAATTTGAGTGCCTCTTATTGAATGGCAAAAAGATAGTTGGCCCTGCTTATTAGGATTATTATTATGACTTAAAAGCGTACATGAAATGTATGATTTTTTTGAATGGAGTTTGGTGTGCCATTCTGTCTGGCCCACTCAAGAATGGACGTCATGTGAATTGAGGTTAGATCCAGCTGTTGCACTTGCGCGCATCGTTACCTTTAAGATGCTCGAGGATAAAGCCTTGTTTTAGCTAAACCCGACACCATTTTAGCTAACAGTTTGGTGCGCGGGGTCCGGATGGCTGGGCGCGTGTTTTCAGAAGTACCGGGGGATTTTTTTCTCTGAAGCGAAGCGGGGGAATTAACGGCCGAGCGGATTCTATAAATGTCGGATTTCATTATTTGTCGGCCTACCGTGAAGTGGCGGCGGCGGCGGGGGCGAGAGGGACGGCACGAGACGAGACGGGGTCCGCGAGGAGGGTGCATACACAAAATACTTTCCCTTTAAAGCAGAGAGGGACAGAGGGGGTGAAGAAGAGATAAAAAAAGAAAAGGAAGAAAGACAGAGAGGGAGGGAGGGAGAGAGAGGGAGAGAATCTGAAAAAAAGAGAAAGATGTCATCCTGTCGATTGAAACACCGAGGCGGAGCCATGGACTGCGGCCGACCAGGAGCTCTCTAGTTAGGGGACGAGCTGTACGCAACGCCGAGGCTTGGGAACCGACGCTGCGGCCTTTTCGGAGCTATCGCAAATAAATGACTCCTGAACAGCTGCTGACTATGATTAGCACGTTTCGACTACATCCTACTCATCTTCTGTATAAAAATAATCTCTATTTTGCATGCAATTCACCAAATTTTATTACAGTAGACATAAGCAAATGATATTAAAAGAAAACGCACCATTAAAGCAAGCATGATACCAACCATTTTGTCGCATTTACAAAATCATCTTGTCAGTGCCTGTATATTGCCAACAGACTGCCATATTAATTCATAACTCATAGCAGCCTAATCACTAATAAGTGCTGGGTGATTTAAGCTAAATATCGTCCGATGTCGTTATATATTTCCTCTAATTAACCACGTGAAGAGCTGCGATACAGGCCTCAGATTGTGTTTTCATAGCAGCAGTTGGAGCATTTGTTCCGGGGCTCCGTTGCCCTCCTCCCTCCCCTCTTTGGTCCCAGGCTGGTTAGCTCCTGGTCCCCGCGGTGTTCAGGATGGATACCTCCTGGAGTAATTTCCTCTTTCAGGTAAGTCTTAATTGATGCTGGAGCTGCTTTGGGTGTTTGGGGAGGAGAAAAGAGGTGGTGGAGGGGGGTGTATGACATTTTTGCATGGGGTTAAAGAGGGAGGGTGGGGGTATAAAAGATGGAGGAGGTCACAGAGGGGTCAGGGTAAAGTTGGCTTTTGGTTTGGTGTTCCCCAGCTGGGAGGTTGGAGCTGCTATCAGCTGGATTTTTACCTCAACTTTGTTTCTTCTTATAAATCCCCCCTTTATGTTTGGATTGCATTAATCTAACCCTCTAACCAGGTCCAGATTAACCTCCTAGCAGGGCTGGATTACCAACTGAACCAAGGCCCAAGACCTCTCAGGGGTCCCATGCTCCCTGGTGTCACTGCGTGGATGCCGGTTTGGGATCATTTGATTAACTGTGGTTTTGTTTGTGAATACGCACCACTAAAATACAAAGTCAGCCAAAGTTTAAACGAGCAGGGCTCCTTCATTGTGACTGAATGTTGGGGCCCTTTGTTGTAGAGGGGCCCTGTGTCAAAAACTAGCTTTAATACCTCCATCATTTAAGTTTATGTTGTGTATTCCATTATATTTCTGTTTAATTTGTTCACTTGAAGGTGACAGGATATATATATGGTGCACAGAACAATGGTCATGCTTGTTAGGGGCCACAAATTAAAACTGTCATTGTGATATTGTACCTTGGTATTGAACAAGGTGTCTTCAGATCAGGCAGGCCAACAGTCCAAAAAAGATCTTTAGTTTATAATTATAGAGAAGCTGCAACCAGAGAATGTTTGAATGAACTTAACTGATGGTCAGAATAGTTAAATAATCAATTAGTGGACTAATTGTTTCACTTCCAAGTCCCTCTCAGACTTAAACCTGTACCCAACAGGGTACCTTTTAATCTTAAATAGAACAATTGCTAATATTGAGTGGTTACTTTGATTGACCAGTGGACCAGAAACATGGCGTGTTCCTTCAGAGAAAATGCATTAAAAAACTGAAAGATTGCCGAACTGTATCTGATCAGTGTGTCTGAGGATCAATACATGTACTTCCTGTTCCATTCTGGTAGACGCCGTCGACTCAGAGCCAACCGGAGACGCCTCTTCAGTCCGAGCTGCTGCCTGAGCTGACCGGCGCCGCCCAGAGTCCTCCAGCAGAGCACATCGTGACGCCGCCGTCCACTGTCGACACCGCCGCCCTGAGCGAGGAGCCGCTCCCTGGTGAGGGGGGGGTCTCAGACCGCTTCACTGCAGGGTCTGCCCATTGATCGACATCACTGTAAATGTGCAGGTGTTCGCCAAAAGGCGTCCAGATGTTAAATTAGTCATTAAAACAACAATAAAACGCACAACATGTAAAATTAGAAAGAGGAAAAAGCAAAACATGAAGCAGCTGAACAGGATGAAGAGCTCAGAGGAGGAAAGTAGGCAGTTAATACAAAGCAGCGTCCAGCAGACAATTAAACATGACAACATGAAATCACCTCAGAAGACGAGAAGAAAGATGTGGTTTTAGTTACAGACAGGAAACACTGAGAGAGACGGTAATGACACGCAACATGATCCCTGAAAGATCTGCACTGAGAGAGGAAGCATCAAATATCAAAGATCATAATGACAATAAATAAAAACTAAACTAAAATATTATATTTAGATTAATATAAATAAAATACACGATTGAAACATGAACAGAAGAAAAAGTATAAGAAGAATAATCAGATAAACAGGAAAATGCAGCTTCTAAAAACATTGTATGTATCCAGCCTGTCAATAAATATATCGATCAGTTTCTAATTTCTGATAATTGCTCTGTAGCTCGGCAGATAGACAGATTGCACAAACAATGCAGAGGTCTAATTTTAATTTGTGCACATAATGAAAGGTTCTGTCTTTAGATGTTCTTTCATCAGATATTTCCTGATTTAAATAATAACTTTGTTCATTTTATACCAGATTTTATTTACGTAAACCTCTTTTAATCTCAACACTAATCACAAAAATAGGTTTTTTTCAGTGCGTTTAGATTTTTTATGGCGGGAAACGTACAAAAGTTTAGTGTCATATTGACTTTTTGCGTGTTGTTAGTCATTCTCAATATATATATATATATATATATATATATATATATATATCTCCTAGTGTTAGTGTTAATAGGCTGGAAAAAGTGTAATTTGTTTAAAATAGAGCTGCAAAAGAAAATCGGCAACTATTTTCATAATTGATTAATTGTTTTATTAATATTTTAAGCAAATGATGGTATGATATGTAATAAACTGGACCAAGGGTGATTATATGATATAAATCTGAGCCACGAGGGTAACTGGATGCCCCCAAAACTAATAATTACGACAAATCATTAAATGGGAAAATGATGTTTCTTTTATTTTTCTTCTTTAAAGTTTTGGCACCTTCTTTCCTCCGTAGACAGAAACACAGTTCTGTCCTACGAAGCTGTGATGCAGAGCGACAAAATAACTTGTGTGAAAATGAAAAACCTGATTGAAATTTAAAAGTCAAAATGTGATATTTGGGCCCTCTGCTGTGTCCGTCAGTCAAACCGCTCACCAAACCGAGCCGGCCGGCCCACATCTGCGCCACCTGCAACAAGGAGTTCAAGAACAGCTACAACCTGCGGCGGCACCAGTCGGTGCACACGGGCATCAAAATGAAGGACCGCGCCGCACGGGAGAAGGAGGACGGAGGGAAGGGAGGACGGGTGGAGAAGCAGACCGTCCCTCTCTCCCTCCTCCACCTCACCCTGCCCTCCCAGCCTCTTCCTCACCCGCCCCCCACCGCCGCCCCCGAGGCCCTCCCCCAGCCCGGTCAGCACGCCAACCAAGAGAGCCAACCGGTCTCTGTGTCCATCGCCCCGGCAACCGTAACCATGGCCGCACCGCCTCAGCCCATCCAGGCAGCTGTTGTTGTCGTGGGCTCCATGGAGCAGGTGGGTTATGTTTGGGTTGTGTGATATGTATGCAGGGAGTTCAGTGAGCGGAGCGGACTGTGATTAAAGGACGGTTCAGGCTCGTTCTCAGGTTCCTCTCCTGGTTCTGTTCCCCACACCTGTGTTTTTTTAACCAATGGCGTCCACAGAAAAACAACCAGTCCTCCTGTTTCATTTAGTCACAAACGACTGAAAGTGTGCGAACAGAGCCGTCTCTGGATATTTAGGTTTTACTTCAACTCTGTTTTATTTAGAGCTGCAATTAGTCGATTAACTGATGAGCAGCGTTCCTACAAAGTCTTGAAAGTTTGGAAAATGCTTAATTTTAACCGTTATGTTTTCAAGGTTAGGAATATGCTTGATTATCCTACTTTTCTTTTTCTTTTTTTGCAATTCTTTATTTAGAGGATAATATTTAGAGAATATTTCACCAACGACAAAGAAGTAGCCTGCAGTTACAGAGAGAATTAGACGTCTGCAACAAATTAACAGCATGACTTGAAACCCTCCACTTCTCATGATCCTTTTTTTTCTTTTTAAACATTATGCATCCTGTGAAATTTTCAATAGAGATTTACGTTCTCTTTTTCATTTTTCATCATGAGCATATTAACACCGCACAGGATAAGCAGCAGCCAGGTGCTAAATCATACACAGAGAAACCAATTCAAAACAAGTTAGCAGCATCTTATGTCAAAGGAAACAGAGGAGAATCAGTTGGTGTTGATTTCTTTCTACCTTTTTCCTCTTGGGTTTGAAGTTTGAACTCTGATGTTGTTTCAGTCATCTGTCAGATATCTTATAAAACTCCCAGCAGAAGTTTTCCTCGTTGAAACAGAGGGACAGTTGGTGAAAGCTTCATAACTTCTCTGCTGCTCCACAGAATCCCAACCCCAACCCCAACACCAACCAGGTGAGGAAGAACCACGCCTGCGAGGCTTGTGGGAAGGCCTTCAGAGACGTCTACCACCTCAACCGTCACCGCCTGTCCCACTCGGACGAGAAGCCCTACTCCTGCCCCATCTGCCAGCAGCGCTTCAAGAGGAAAGACAGGATGAGCTACCACGTGCGCTCGCACCAAGGCGGCGTGGAGAAACCGTACATCTGTCCTCACTGCGCCAAGGCCTTCTCTCGGTACTAACTTAGACCCAGGTCTCCTCAGCAAGCAGCTTTAACCATAAAACGATGAAACATGAAAGTCGACTTCACAGCCAAACTTCTAATTCTTCACCTGCTGGCTTTAAGTTAAAACACATAATGTAGTGTGGAGATGAGACATCCTGTGGTTTGTAATGACTCCTTTTGTTTTTCAGACCGGACCACCTCAACAGCCACGTTCGACAGGTGCACTCTACAGAGAGACCGTTCAAGTGCACGGTAACGTCTTCATCTGTCTGTTTACTGGAGTTCAACCACGATGGGTTTGTGAATCATATAGACCATGAAACACTGGATGATGATGATGATGATGATGATAAATTATGAAAGAAATCTAACTTAAAGCGAGCCAGAATAATCGTCTAACCCTGATATGATAGGTTCTTTATTGATCCCCCAAAGGGGAAATTGTTGAGAGAGAGAGATATATATATATATATATATATATATATATATACACTCACACCAGAGGTGGGACCAAGTCATTGTCGAGTCCTAAACAAGTCATTATGATTATGTGCTCTTCACCAAATGTAAAGCCATTTTAACAACAGAGTAATAATATATTAAATTTAAAGAAATCATGAATGCTTTTTAAAATTTGTATTTAATTGTAAAAACAAGTGCAACTGAAGTTGATCATAAAAAAGTAGTGCTGACATTGCACATTATATAGCATATAGCACTATTAACTAGTACCACAGCAGAATGTGTTTATGTTTCTGTCTTATTGTATTTAAGGGGGTATTAAGTATTTTCAAGTCCAAGTGACTTTTCCTAATTGAGTTTGCAGTTTATTTACTATATCATGATAGATAACATTATCATGATGATAGCAGATTTTATCCATACTGCCCTTTCAATTCAATTCAATTCAGTTTTATTTATATAGCACCATATCATAACAAAGTTATCTCAGGGCACTTTTTCTAGTAGAGCAAGTCTAGACCGACTCTTTATATTTACAGAGACCCAACCTTTCCCACCATGAGCAAGCACTATGCGACAGTGGCAAGGAAAAACTCCCTTTTAACAGGTAGAAACCTCGAGCAGAACCAGGCTCTAGGTGGGCGGTCATCTGCCTCGACCGACTTTGTTGTATTTATTTTCTAATTTTGTCTCCACACCTGCCTCTCTGTCTCACCTTCATGTCTTCACATGTCTTCCTGTTTTCCCCAGACGTGCACGTCAGCGTTCGCCACGCGGGATCGACTCCGCGCCCACCTGATCCGTCACGAGGAGAAGGTGCCTTGTCACATCTGTGGGAAGCTGCTGTCTGCTGCTTACATCACCGACCACATGAGGGTCCACAACCAGTCGCAGCACCACGCCTGCCACCTCTGCAACCGCAGTAAGAAACCTGAGCAAGTTCATATTGGTGCAGCAATATTTATTTAAAAAATTCAACCAAAGCTGCTCTGAACAAAAAGGTCAACCCGAGTGTGTCTGTGCTGCTGACCAGAGAGAAAGCCTCTCTGCGTTCAGCTCTCAGCTCTCTGTGGTTTGGAGTTTAGTTTCACGTCTGCGTTCCTGTTCCTTCTGTCAGATATCAGCTTCATTTCACTGTTTACTGATCGAATCAGAGCTGCAGTTACTGCTGCTTCATATTAAAAGTATTCCACCAGCAAACTAACGGGAAGCTTTTATGTGAAGTTGTTATAAGATGTGCAATCTGTGTAGTTTGCGGAGCTTCTTTAGCGCTGCTCTTCTTCACTAAAAACAGGTCTACATACAAGATATGGACACTTTCGTATACTTTTGTATTAACAATATAAATCTCTACTAGTAACAACATTTATCACATAAATGTAGAGCAGTAAAAAGTACAATATTTCCCTCTGAGATGTAGTGGAGTTGGAGTAGAAAGACTCAAGTAAAGTACAAGTACCTCAAAATTGTACTAAAGTACAGTACTTGAGTAAATGTACTTAGTTACTTTCCACCACTGGAATCACAGGATGACTCACGACACAATACTGTCCCAGTAACAGGGATCTCATCACACGTGGTTCTGCAATATGTGGAAAATAAAGCTGAATAATAATGTATAGTACATCAATATATTTCTGTAATAAAATGGGCAGTAACTTTCCAAAAAGCCTATATATTCACAAAGTGTTGGTGTGTGTTTCCAGGCTTCACCACCCTCACCTACCTGCGTGTCCACGCCCAGAAGCACCACGGCCAGGAGTGGAAGGAGAGCGGCGGGGCGCGGGGGGGCTTCGGTGGGACGGGGGCGGGCGGGGTGCTGCTCTGCCAGCTGTGCGGGGTGCAGTGCAAGACGGCCACACAGCTCCAGGGTCACATGGGCACCCACGCCAACCAGGGCGACCCCGGCCCCGACCCGACGAGCGCGGGCCCCGTGGGCACCACCAGCGTGGCTGTCACTGTGTCCAGCGCCAGCACAGTGGGACTGCTGGTAACTGACTGCTCCAGTATCACCCCCCAGCCCCACAGCTAGCACGCTGGGAGGGCGGGGGGGGGGCTGGGGGAGGGACGGGTGGGGCTGGGGATCGAGGCGGGGGGAGTTGGTTAATGGAGGCGAAGGCAAACGAGGACTCATGGAGGAGAGAAAGACAGCGTCCACTCCAGGTGTGTGTGAGTTATTGGTCTGTTTAAACATGTTCCACTTCACTTCAACTGGTGCTCTTAAAGGGGAAGTGCACTGATAGTGCATGTGTTTAAAGGAGTATAAAGCCTTTAGTGTCCTCGAGTGATGTCACCTGAGTCAGCGTCGGTCGGGGCTGAAGATGAAAACAGTCTGTTGGTGTGGAGTTAGAAAGAAGTGAGCTGACAGACCTCTGCTGGTCATTTCTGCTGCAGGCTACATTAGCCGCTAGCTAGCATAACACACCCCAATCTCACATACAACGGTCAGAGGAAGAGTTGTATTGTGGGTAATGTAGGCACCAGCTTTTGACAAAGAAGAAGAATGTGTGGAATAAAAACAGACGATATCTCTGGTTCTGCTGCATTGATTTGGATCCCTTTTTTTTAATCTGTTTTTTATATATATA
>VMKM01001420.1:124551-142272 GCA_008360985.2 Macquaria ambigua
ATGTGTTAAACACGTACCTGGCGTAGCTACATCGTAGTCAACATGTCAGCACAGACTTCTCGCGTTTCCTCCTACAAGTTTGAGGACAAGTCTGCTTTTTACTCACACATCTTAACAAAGACTCTCCACTCTCTATCACAGTGAAGAAAAGAACAGAAATACAGCAACTTCACGGCTGCAGTCTTTTGCTCAGTAATGACAAAATGGGACCTACAAGTTATCTGGATGTAACTCACCGTCGCTCTGCATTTACAAAGTTAATGACAGAATGTAAACACAGTTAGTTTGGGGAATATAAAGCACCTGATGATGTACAGCAGAACTGTTCCTTTACATTCAGTATAAATCCAGCTTTGGAGGTTAGGTTTGGATATCGTCAAATCTATTTTAAAACAATATTTATATTCCATATGTAGAGAGGGAGTTGTCTCGTTCAGCAGTATTGAGTTAGACAAATCAAGAAGGAATCTTTCAGAATTCATCTTTTTAATATGAAATTTCCTCTTTTTGTGTTTCCTTTCCTTGAAGATACAAACTTGATTTGTCCAACTCAGACTGCTGAAGCTTTATATTAGTTTCTGCTGAACTTAAGAACAAGGACTCTGGATTTTGTCCCGTTTATTTCAGTCATGAGAGATGATCAGAGATATAGAGAAATCCCTCCACAGCCAGTATGAACAAACAGCTTCTTTGAATATACATGTGGGCATGTGACTTGAATTTATGTCGGTTACAAACTTCTTAAACCACTCCTGCAGCTTGCAAACATAATCAACTATGTATGCTGAAATGCAGCTTGTGCAGTTACCTTTTAACTTACTATTATAATAAAAGCAGTGATGGTATATTACAAAATCTGAAAAAGAAATGCCTCAATATCAGCTGAAACACATTTTAGCTGTTTATGGTTTAGTATGACATTTACATTAACTGCTTTTGTTTTCACCTTCCAGATTTGTTTTTAACAGACTGCCAGACGAGGACACAGAGCGTGAGGAGCCGCCGTGGAAGTCGTGTTTCCTCCTCAGCGTTGCTCGTGGTTTGATGAGGCCTTTTTCGGACCTTTTGTTCCTTCTGTGACGCCCAGCTCCATCAGCAGTGTTAAACAGCTCACCTGCCACGAACACTGAGACACTCACGCTTACTGTACATGTTACACACTGTACAACGTCTTGCAAATCAGATGAGTGAAAGCCAGCGAAGAGACTGCGGATGATGAGAGAATAAGGAAACCTCTGCTCATTCATTAAGGAAGAAGACTAATATGTATTTTTATTCATATGGCTTAGCAATTAGCTGTTTGTGTTTGCCATCATGTCATTGTTTTAATTTTCAACTGACTTGCACAGCCTGTCATGATTTTGTAAAGACGTTGCTGTTTTTGATCATTTATAATCCATGATATCAGTGATTTTTATAAAGAGGAAATTGACTTCTAGTAAGATCGAGTAAGATAACATGACTTAACTCAGTTTCTCCCCTAATTTATTACTAAACACTCTCCAGTTTGCCTTTGTCAGATTCTTCAGAGCAGGGAAACCTAACAGGACATGGGAACAACTGTTTCAGATGGGCCATCATGTATATACACTTTTATATAGCTGATAAAGGCAGACCAGTACTTGTTTGTGTATATTCCCCCATGAACATTGAATGTGCATAACTCCTCTGCTTCACATGGTCTTTGCTCTTATGCTGGATGCTGATTTGTAATTCTTGAAAAGGTAAATTGCCATGTAATTTGTAGCTACCTTGGTGACACATTTTCTGTGGCTGTGCATATTGATTGTACTTGATGAATAGTGCATAGCGCCTCCTTACTACTGTATTAAAAGGCAGTAAAATGCATGTGTGGATTCCAGTTAAAATGATCTTCATGTGTGTGTGGGTGATTGCTGATTGTGCACTTTATCCTATTTTTTCCTCAGGTGATAGTCTGAAGCCACCAAAGCTAAGTTAACGTTAGCATTGTTTACAGCAGCAGGGTGAAAAGCATCAACCCTCCCCCACCCGGCTTTACCAGCTCCTCCTACTTGACAAGCTATCCAGTTAGCTGTAGCTGTAAACGCGACCAGAAATCCAGCCGGTTTACAATAACACCGAGAGCCTCCTGGATGAGACTCGTTCATCCAGAAAACACAAGAAACAGCCTTCATGGGACGCTTGTTCGGTGGATATTACGACGCGATGGCCAGCTAGCGAGCAGTCAGAAGCTAGCTGCAGCTAGCTGGTCGGCTACATCACAGAGCTAGCTAACAATCCGGCTAGCTCCAGCGACGAGCATCTAACTCGGGTTTTTCGCCTTTTTGAAAATTGTTTTCGTGCCATGCCATCTTTGATTTGACTGAGCTTAGTTTGTACGTTGCTTAAATTAAGTTATCAGGGGAAGTCTCTTCTTTCTGAAATATGTAGGTCACTGTACCCGACCAATGATAGTTATGTGGGTCAGACATCATTGGGTTAACCTATTAGCTGGGACAGCTGGTTAGCACGATAGCTAGCTGGTTGCCCGACGGCAGAGGCTTTTTTTTTTAAATCAGTCAGTTCAGACGGAAAGGCAGTAACGTGAATGCACATGCTTGTGTTGGTGGGAATTACTCTGCAGCTTGCGTGGCTGAGATTAGCATCGGGTTGAACATTATTATTTTTTTCACATTTTGGAGTCGTCGCTGACCATCGTTGGCTAGCTAGCTAGCTAGCTGGATACTGTTAGCTACGTTAACCGAGCAGCCTCACTAACCAGGTAAGTGCAGCTTGCTACAAACAAAGGTAACTTAGCTCGCGGATTAAAGTGCATGAATCATTGATTTGTTCGTTAGCTGCTACGCCACATGTTTCATTTATTCAGCTGTGCTTTAACCAACATGCTTCAGACTTCTAATGTGTTTGTACATGTTAGCTATCTAAATGAATTAGCTTCGGTCTGGCTGCAGTGTTAACACAGCAGCTTTGCCTTTTCTTAATCTTGGCATCGATCTCACTTGTTTACATCGGTACTAGCGTTACACCTCATGCTCAGTCTTCCCCGTATGCTCACACAGGAAACTAGCGGATCATGCTGAGTGAGGGGCCGTGTTTCCTCCGAGCCTAGCCGGGCAGCAGCAGCAGCTTGGTGCGCACACAGTGGACTGTTTCGGGCTTTGGTGAGAAGAGGATGGCATTTCACGGCGCAGGCCGGCAGACCGTCTGTGGAGACTTGTTTCCGGGCTCTGAGCTGGGCCACAAGTATTTCTGTGTCAACTCCTCCTGCGGAGCCCCCTCCACGGGCCTCAGCGCGACACCGTGCCTCACCGGACCCACTGCCCCGGCTGGGACCCCTCGTCACCCCACAGCTCTCGGAGGGAGCACCGGCGGCGGAGCAGCGGTACCTCAGCCCTACAGCAACCCGGCCAGCGAGGTGCCCAGCCCTGCAGAGATGGAGCCAGACCGCCCCATCGGTTATGGCGCATTTGGCGTTGTCTGGTAAATACACATAATTAGATAATAATACCAGGAATGTGCATGTTGTAACTGCTACATGTACACACCCTGCACTCCTGGCGACCATACAGCTTATTTTAGTGTTTTGAAGAATCAGTGTTGTTGTTTTAAGTCTTCCAGGCAGCCATGTGTTTCTTTACATTTCTGTAGAGACTTCAAACAAGTTATTCATCACGTCTGCCTGCATTTTCATCAGATTCTGCTTTATTGTCCTTTTTAAATCAATCTGCACTTTAAACTGAAATTCCACACACACACATGACAGTGACGACTTCAGAATGCTTGTTCTGTCTGACCAACAGTTCAAAACCCCAAAATATTCACTTTACTATCATATAAGACGATGACAAGCAGCAAATCCTTACATTTGTTAATCTAGAACCAGCAAATGTTTGGCATTTGTGCATGGAAAGTACCTCAAACGATTTATCGATTATTAAAATTAATTATCTGTTGAAATTGTTTAACCTCTGCTACAGTTGTTCTCACAGTTTACAGGAGAGATTTTAGCATATTTTCACAGTTAAATGTCCCAGTCTGCTAAACTGTCTCTCACAGTAAAACACTTTTCTGTGCCTGTGATTCTCCATTTCTCTGCAGGTCAGTTACCGATCCACGTGACGGACGCAAGGTGGCTTTGAAGAAGATGCCCAATGTCTTCCAGAACCTGGTCTCCTGTAAGAGGGTCTTCAGAGAGCTGAGGATGCTGTGCTTCTTCAAACATGACAATGTAATGACTGGACGAAGGGGAAACAGGCGGGACGTGGGATCAAACATGTTTCACAGATGGATAAAAAGGACTGAATGTCTGTTTTTCTGTCCCTGCAGGTTTTGTCAGCTCTGGACATTTTGCAGCCTCCACAGATCGACTGCTTTGAGGAAATGTATCCTTTCTTTTAAATAATATATTAAAAACAACTGATCAGAATCAGAATCACGATTCGGTGCTCAGCCCTCATTTGTTTAATATTATCATCTTATAGACAGAATTCACTGCCATTTCCAGCACACCTTCTCACATACGTTAACTTCCTCACACCTTCTGTCCCAGTTTCTCTTCCTTTAATTGTCCTCCTTTTAATTCACTTAATTTAGCTTCTCGCCTCTGCTCTAAATCCAGCTCGAGATTGGCCTCCGGTGAATATTAATACGGGCAGTTGACAGGATCCTCTTTTCTTTTTGTGTTTATTGACACTTGTTCACCGAGCGAGGATGAGGCCTGTGCTCTCAGAGATGCAGCGTGTTCACGTGGGCGGAGGTCAGGCCGCGCGTCAGCTTTTATTTTTTCCTTGACAGCCGACCGCCCGCAGCTACGTGATAACAGAGCTGATGCAGAGTGACCTCCACAAAGTGATCGTGTCTCCGCAGCCTCTCACCACCGACCACATCAAGGTCTTCCTCTATCAGATCCTCCGAGGTGAGCGGCCAGCGTCACTTCAGTCAGACTGCAGTCATTTATGTTGTAGGGACATTACAGTGTATCTGTGTGTAGGGCTGCAGCTAACGCTTATTTTCATTATCGATTACTCTGTTCATTCATTTCAGTTGTTTGGTCTTTTAAAATATCAGAAAATAGTGACGAAGCTCATCACATTTTCCTAAAGTGCCATCAGTCCAGAACTCAAAGATATTTAATTTACTATCACAAAAGAAAAACAGGAAGTATTCTTGTTGGAGAAGCTGGAACCAGAGAACGTCGATGAAACGATTAATCCAAAATACCCAAAAGATTTGCTGCTTAGTTTTCTATCAATCAGTTAATTAGTTTATCGAATAGTTTTGGCTGAAGCTGTGATCAATATTCCAGATGAGCTTTCATCCAGTGAGCCGCGCCGGCTGCTGGAGTTGATTCTGAGCGTTCTTTTAAAATTCTTCTTCATTATATTTTCTATGAAGTCGTACATTTATTTCCACACAAACGTTTCACTTTACCAATGTGTTTTTCAGAATTCACATTTCCATTCAGAGCGTGAATTTAATTGGTATTAATTTGAAACATTTTCTTCAACAGCTTTCAATCAGTTTTCCCGTTTTTATCTAGTGAAGACGGGATTTTAACTAGTATAACTATTATGAAAACAAGATAATCGAGATAAAACGATTATTGTGCCACATTCCGCTTCGCAGTGATGCTCTCGTTTGGCCTGGAACACACTTTGAAATTGTCTTTTTGTTTTAACATTAAAAAGCTGTGCGTAGCTGCACAACCTGCAAGATAAACAGTTGACCAACAGCACTCTGATTTACCACAGTGTACCTGACACCAAAATGTCTCATTCTAAACCCAAAAGAAACCTTGAGCTGGAGGACAGAACGTTTAAAGGGTTTAATATGACGACTTCCTGTTTTATCTCAATACAATCTGAAGCTTCTTTTCTGAACGCGCTGATTCGTATGACAGGTATGAGTGAGAGAACAGAGTGTATATAGTTTAATAGATTAATGCATGTTAGTGTCCATCAGGTAATAAGGCAGTTTGTAACATGAGCATGCAGGAAGAAGAAGAGGAGCTGATTGTTGTTTTCTCGTGCAGGTTTGAAGTACCTGCACTCTGCTGGGATCCTGCACAGAGACATCAAGCCTGGAAACCTGCTGGTCAACAGCAACTGCTTGCTCAAGGTAAACAGAGAAATGACCCCTCAGTGTGTTCCCAACCAGCCCGGGAGGATTCACTGGGACCAAAAACCCAATCTGATCATGATCATGAGCACCATGTCTCTCACATTCTGTCAAATGAAATAAAACACGTTTTATTTTACCCCCAGTTGGAGAAATGTCTACAGGCGTTTTCACAGTTTAAGTGACTGCTGTTGAATCTGCGGGTGGTAAAACCCAGACTTTTAAAGACATTTAATGTCAGAAATGACAAAGAAAAGCAGCAAATCCTCACATTTAAGAAGCTGGAACCAAACAAGACTGAATACATTATACCAAAATAGTTGGCAATTCATTTTCTTTCAGTCGACTGATCGATTAATCTTTGCAGCTCTACTCTCAAGCATATCTCAGGACGAAAAGAGACGTGAGAGAAGTCAGGGAAAGAAACATAAAAGGAGGAGCGTATGGTCGCGGTTTCATGTGTCAGACCTGCAGCGGCGGTCCGTCCCTCCGTTTGTACCAGAACAAACCACCAGCGGGTCTGAAACCGCCCGTAACAGAACTTCTTTGTCTCTGGTTAGATCTGTGACTTCGGCTTGGCGCGGGTGGAGGAGCCCGACCCGTCGCGTCACATGACCCAGGAGGTGGTGACGCAGTACTACCGAGCGCCGGAGGTGCTGATGGGCTGCCGACACTACGGCTCGGCCATCGACGTCTGGTCAGTGGGCTGCATCTTCGCAGAGCTGCTGGGACGACGCATCCTCTTCCAGGCCCAGAGCCCCATTCAGCAGGTGAGACCTCGTTGTACCAGGGTCCTGGAAAACCTCCACAGGGTGCTTTTTTAAATCGTGAACTCAGGTGTTTGATTATGTTGACACCCTGCCTCTCCTGCATATACAGGAGGTACTCCTTCTTCTTCTTCTTCTTCTTCTTCTTCTTCTTTCTTTAACACACTGTTTCCTGCCCCCCCCCCCTTTCTGTTCCAGCTGGATCTGATCACAGACCTGCTAGGAACGCCTCCTCTGTCGGCCCTGGCGTCGGCCTGCGAAGGAGCCAGAGCCCACATCCTGAGGGGGCCGCACAAACCGGTACGTGACTGTGTGGTCTGCTCACTCTGAATCCACCTCCAACAAAAACACTCTTCATCACTTTTACCAAAGTCTTCCTCAGCAGAGACTCTGTGCTGTGTTTCAGAGACACCAGCCTGCAGACAGTACTTTGAGTACTTTAACACAGTATAAATAAACATTAATTAGCTACAGGTGGTATAATTATTACAGAGAGCCTGCTGATGTTAGCTAAATGTTTTTACGCTCTTTGCTGATAAAAACACGGGAGGAGAAAAGAGATTTATTCGTGTCTGAGTTTAGTGACTTTCTTTGGATGGTTAATCGTTGCAGCTCTTGATGAGACTCGTGGGATGTTGGTGTCGAGGTTTTCAGAGCGACTGATGACAGAAAGTGTTTGTTTTTTGTCCCTCAGCCGTCGCTGTCGGTGCTCTACATGCTGTCTGACGGAGCCACTCACGAGGCGGTGCACCTGCTCTGCCGGATGCTGGTCTTCGATCCCGTGAGTTCAGACGATGCACGCTAACAGAGATTTGTCTTTAGTCGTTGTTGTACTTGATGTTTGTCTTTGTTGACCTCTGATTGGATGAAAGTCACCAGCTGACAAAATAAAGGCAGCTGTTTGAACTGTTAAAATTAGCAACTCTTTCCTCTCTTTTCTCTCCAGGCTAAACGGATTTCTGGCAGCGACGCCCTCTCCCACCCGTACCTGGACGAGGGGCGTCTGCGCTACCACACCTGCATGTGTCAGTGCTGCTACTCGGTTCCCAGCGGCCGCGTTTACACCCGGGACTTTGAGCCGGTCGCCGAGCGTCCGTTCAGCCACAGCTACGAGAACAGTCTGCTGTCTGTGTGGCAGGGAAAAGGTACGTCTCCACCTCGATGTCTCCACCTTCCGTCTGTCACTGTGAGATTAAATCCTGATGCCTGCTCTCCTTCTCTGCTCCAACATCAGAGCTGATCCATCGCTTCATCACGGAGCACCAGCAGGGCAAACGAGTGCCGCTGTGCATCAACCCTCAGAGTGCTGCCTTCAAGACCTTCATCAGGTGAGGAGGAGGAGGAGTCTCACAATGAAGTATTTTAGTTTCCAAGTCTAGTTTCAGTCCATTACTTTAGTCAGTCAGAGAAAGGTAGTTTAACTTCTTCTGTTAGCTCTAAATCAACAAATCAGGGCGGCTGTGTCTCAGGAGGTAGAGCGAGTTGTCCATTAATCCCAGGGTCGGCGGTTCGATCCCCGGCTGCTCCTGTCCACATGTCCAAGTGTCCTTGGGCAAGACACTGAACCCTAAGTTGCTCCTGATGGAGGCCAGCACCTCGCATGGCAGCTCCGTCACCATCGGTGTGTGAATGAGACCAATCTGTAAAGCTCTTCGGGAAACGTTAAGGTTGAAAAGCGCCATATTAGTGAAGTCCATTTACCATTTCAAATAAGTGGCCTTCTGAGTGCAAAACCGGAACCGGATCAGTCACAGTAATGTCGAAATGGACAAAGACAGAAGACAAACAGAACAGGTGCTCAAGTGTGATTGGATAATTGGTTGAACAGGATTTCAAATCCTCTTGTATTGGATAATGGATCCAAAGGTGGGAGTTGCCACAGCCAGAAAGAACACAGATATATCTTAATGACAGAAGTACAAAAAGTACAAGTACTGCATCCATTGTTTCAGCTGTACTTGTATAAACTGTTGGAGTTCAACATCAAACATCAGATTTTAGTGAAACTCAGTAACTAAAGCTGTCAGATAAATCTAGTGCAGTAAAAAGTGCAAGTAGAAAGACTCAAGTAAAGTACAAGTACCTGAAATTAGTTGAGTAAAAGTACTTTTCCAGCACTCTTTAACAGATAAATGATAAATGTTCTGTCTCTGGTGTCTTCAGGTCGACAGCGTGGCACTCCTCCAAGGTGTCCAGGAAGGAGGAGAGATGAACGCTCCTCCTCTTCCTCCTGAGGAGCGACAGCAGTTTGAGAGAGGATTTTTATTGGCCGTGGCAGTTTTTTTTTTTTTTTTTGTTCCTCTGATGAGATGCGGAGGGGAAACAGACGACACCCCCCCCCCAGCTCCTCCTGAAAATCCTCACTGATGTTTTTTGTTTTCCAGAAAATGAAAACTACCGCTCAACCTTTTAAACGACCCAAACAGCTGATGCTCGCGGCGTTTTCGGTGCTGAATTAAGAAACAAAAACGTGCTGCTGAATCTGTGAGGAGGAAAATAACTGAACTCGGTACTAGAGTGGATTTTAGTCGAGACGTTAAGACATAAAGGTTTTAACTGTTTGGTATAATTGTTGCTTAGTTGATTTTTGAAGTCATTCCAGCCCTGTGCAATATGGTCTCATTTAATACCACACACCCGCCAAACAACACGACACCGTTAACCGCCAAACACCTCCAAGGTTTTTCTCTTTTTTTTTTTTTTTTAACTGCATTTGAACACATCACTCACTGTGTTTTGGTCCGCGCGGTGTCTTTGTGCGTCGCCGCGGCGATAATAATGCAATCTAACAGATGTAGCAGGTTTTAACCACAGCTCCCCGCAGACATTCGTTGTTGTTTTCCTCGCGGTGACGTGTTCGCTCCTGGATCGACGCCGTTTGACCACCTGAACTTCCTGCCACATTCAGCAGGAGAGAAGAAGAGCTGAACGAACAGGACCATTCCCCGCAGCAGTTTTTAAAGTCTGATGTCAGCAGACTGTGTGATCGCAAATTATTTTATTTTGAAAATGATGACAGGAAGTTGTGACTTTAAGTGTTTGAGTTAGATAGAAAGATGCTTTTTTTTCCTTCCCATCTGGACGCCGCGTGGACAGTTTCGACCTCCTCAACGTTTTGTCCCAGCAGCGGAGAGAGGAAGAGGAAGCGGCCATGTTTTTTTAAATTTCCTAATTTATTGAGTGTTTGTTGAAGAGTGTGTGTCTCCGGCCTTTTTTAGTTTGAAGCGACACCCCACCCCCCCACCCCCGTGCGGCTGTGGCGGTCTCGGTTACCTCAAACCCTGAAGAAAGACAAAAAAACAAAAAAAGAAGTGCTGTGTGTTACATATCTGTAAACTGAAACCCTCCGTCACAACGTTAACGTCATTCCTCCGGATTCAGAGACTTGTTTTACCTCGTGCTCGCCCCTCGTGCTCGCCCCGCCCGGCAGAGTCAGTGCGGGGGTTCGAGAGACGGATGTTGTCGGCGAAATGCTGCTGTTTTTCTTTTTGTTTCCTTTCTTTGGTTTGTTGTTTTTAGTTCCTGTTGTAGTTTAAGGCTCAGGTGTCCTGTTCTAACAGACTATGAATTGTACAAAGCCACATCAAGGAGGCACCAGTATTGATCCTGGTTTGGATTATCAGGACTGAAAGCGGCGGAGCAATGGTGTCAGTGTGGAGGTTTCTGTCCTGTGACGACCAGCTGGTGGACGATGTCGTGGAGTTTGAACAGTGAGACCACAGGTGATATCTGGATCTAACTGGATTCATCTCAGTGAGATCCAGAGTGAGCGCTCTGCTGCTGCTGCTGCTGCTGCTGCTGCATGTTTTGCCCGTTGACTACAAACCGTGTCTCCAGTTTACCAAAACCATCCTGGAAGTTTAGTTTCAGTTGTTTGGTTTGTAAAACGTCATGAAAAATCTCACAGAGAGCAAGGAGACATCTTTAAATGTCCTGTTTTTATCTGGCCAGCAGTCAAAACCCCACAGATCTTCAGTTTACTACAAGAAAATATTCAAATATTCAGATTTGAGAAGCTGGAACCACTTCCTTACTTAAACCATCAACCCATTCTCAAAAATAATGCCAATTCATTTTCTGTCCATCGACTAATAGTTTCAGCTTTGTTGTTATCATGATCTAATGCCGTTTTGGCCCAGAACCTGTTGGAACCGGTCTCCACTGTGGTGCATTCAAAGATGCTCTGACTTTCTATAAACTGATTTGTCTAATATGGAAATTCCAGGCCACATTGTAATTTGCCTCAAAGCAGCAGCGATCAGCCGTGTTGTCAGGAAGTCATTTTAAACAGGAAGTGCAGCAAGTGCAGAAAGTTTCCATCTGTGCAAGTTCAAGTTAATGGAACTGAAACTGAGTGTAAAAAGAGTTCAGGGGTGAAACATGTAGAACCAGCAGTGTGGTCCTCTGGTGCCTGAGACGTTCGGCCTGTTCTGACTGCAGGAACTTTCCCAGGAACCCTTTTTTTTAGGATCTCAGGAACTTTTAACGATGAGGGTCAACTAGTGCCAACAGAGCCGGACGCTCTGCAGAAACAGAAACAGAGCGGCGGCCGGCCACCTCAACATTCACACATCACTGTCTCATCACGTGCTCCAACGATGTCTCCAACCAGACTCTTTGTTTTTTTTATCCACTTTTAGGTTCCGTTTTATTTAAACCTCATGAGAACACACTGAAGGAACCTTTAGTTCCTGTTTTAGTTCCTGGATCGTGTGTGTTTGAGAAGCTGTGGTCAAAATGATTTGTTTATCTTGTACACGCCCAGCAGGCGGGGCCCCTGAGCCTCCGGGCCCCTGAGCGTCCTCGTTGATCCCTCACAGTTTCCTGGTTTTGATGAACCCCAGAAACCTCATCTCCTCTTGGACAGGAACCCGCAGCGGGTCTCTGAGCAGTCCGTCTCTGAGCTGCCAGGCGGCCTGACTTGTATATCTGCATGTGTATATTTATTATCCCATGGAGAGCATTTGGGTTTGAATGCTGTGCAATGGTTGAGTTTGTCGACGATGACGAAAACGTACATTTTGTGGTCATTTTATTTAATTCATCTTAGGAAGTGATTTTATTAGACAGTTTTTGTTTGTTGTGATCTAATTAGATTTTTACGAAGCCATCGGGAGAACGTTTTGATGATTGTTCCCTAGAAACATGAGAAAAGCCGGTGAACCTCTGCACGCTGTCGCCACTAATACGTCTGTTTACGTTAGTAGCAACGTTTCATCTCGATCACGTGACTCAAACGTTGCTACCTAAAATAAAACGTAGTAGTGTCGAGTTAGTGGTGTAGTTTGTGTCCTCAAATTACAACTTAATTTTCTCAAAGTGCTGAATTGGTTCCCTTAAATTAACAATGTTAAACTAAACACTCACTACAGTTTGATCTTTGCCTGAGATGCATTGAAGAACCTCCGATTTTAGCTGTTTAACACAAATGTGTGTAAACGTTGTCATCGCGGGGTGAGTTTGGCGTTGATAAAATATAAAATCAGGACATGCAACTTCTTCAGTTGATCGTCTAGTCTATAAAAAACCTCATTATGTCACCTAGAAATCATGTTTATATGCTGCTGAGTGTTTTTCCAGCTTCGGTACCTTTGGTGCAGGTCAGAGAGCGAGTTCAGTGTTTTTAAAAAAGTAATACGTTCTTTTGATGTTTGAGATATTTTACATTTATAAGACCGCCATCTTTCCCAAACCTTAAGTGTTTTAAGCTCCTTAGCGGAACCGTGAAAACGTTAATAATACTCCCGTTAGATATATCGCAGAACAAAACGAGTGAAATAACGTTCTGTCGTTATGTTGTTAAAGATCCTGGTGTCGTTAACTTTCCCTCAAAACTAAAACGTATATAAACACAATTTCTACGAGACAAAGTTTCTGTAAAATAAAGAAAACTCTGTTGGAGCCCAAAGTGACGTCTTTAAATGACTCGTTTTATCAGCAGCAGATAATTCAGTTTAAAACCGCCTCTGCAGAAGCTGCTTCTATCGATCGACTGATCATTTATTGACGAGTTCTTTCCAAACGAACAGTAAACTGAAGCTAAACATGAACTCAGCAGTCATTTGAGGAAACGGTTGTTAATTTGGATAAATTCAGGGAACAATGAATCCAAACGTTTCCCTGTTGGCGTCTTTATTTTCTTTTTCTTTCCTTTCTGTCGTCGTGTTGTAGAGAAGCTTCCAGGTGAGGAGCAGCTGTTAGATCACCTGTGTTTGGTCGTTTCCCTCCTGCACACTGTTCAGAGATGAGCTGACAAACAGACGAGTGCGAGGTTAGAGTCTGTGTTTCAGCTCTGCTCTGTGGAGAGACAGACAGACAGACAGACAGACAGGCTGGTCATCTTTAGACATTAGACTCGTTTTTCTTCTATGAAAAGAAACTTGATGTTTTTATTATTCTAAATATGAAACTGATGTTTTAAACAGATGTTTTGTCTTTGTTTTAGCAAAAAGGTTTTTTGTTTTTTTGGTTTTATTTTTGACTTGTGTTCCCAACAAATACTTGAATTTCTTAAAAAAAATGTTTAGAGTTAAAGTAGTGAATGATGAATAAATAAATAAATGGACACTGGATAATATTCCTCTGCCGCGTTCAGAAGTCTCTTCTTTTCTCTCCGTCTTCACATCGATGGATCAAATCAAAGATCAATACGATTCTGAGGCTGTGAAACAATGATTGGATGTGATTTCAAATAAATCTTTCAAACTCTATTTATAGATAAAAACACTGAGCTCTCAGCTGCGAAAGCAAAGCCAACGTTTGTGCTTTAAACTTAAATTCATTGTTTTTATAAAACTACAAATCTTTTCTGCAAATTGATCATTTGATTTCACAAGTTTACAGACTGATCAGCATCCAATTATTTGAGCTTTACTTCTCATCAATCATGAGTCCATATAAACGTCGTATCAAGGTGTTGTGTTGTCAGAGGTTAAAGTTTCTGGGATCCATTCATGCTGCTCAGATCAATCAAAATCAGTAAAGTCAAGAAATATACAAATTGATTAATCAGGAGTTAAACTGAAGCAGTTTCACGATCTTTAAATCTCTTAAAACCTCGTGTTGCTGAATAAATGATCAGAAATGAAAATCTACTAAACTGATTAATTCAATGATTTAAGAAAGTTTCCTGGAAGAACTCAACATCTGATCATAATTATAGATCAAATTCTTCTGTTACATTTCTGTAAGTTTCTGAAACTGATGACCACGCCCACTTCTCACAGTGATTGGCCAGGTGTGCCCAGGTAAGAGAGTAGGCATCCACATTCATCATGTCTCACCCATCTCACCCATCTCACCCCTGTCTCGGCCCTGTCTCACCTCACCTGTCTTACCCCTGTCTCACCCATCTCAGTCCTGTCTCACCCCTGCCTCATTCCTGTCTCAGTCCTGTCTCACCCCTGCCTCAGTCCTGCCTCAGTCCTGTCTCAGTCCTGTCTCAGTCCTGTCTCACCCCTGCCTCAGTCCTGTCTCAGTCCTGTCTCAGTCCTGTCTCACCCCTGCCTCATTCCTGTCTCAGTCCTGTCTCAGTCCTGTCTCACCCCTGCCTCAGTCCTGTCTCAGTCCCTTCCCTACCTCATTCCCTGTCCTGTCTCCAGTCCCTGTCCACCATTCCTGTTTCAGTCCCTGTCTCCATTTCCACCTCAGTCCTGTCTCAGTCCTGTCTCACCCCTGCCTCATTCCTGTCTCACCCCTGCCTCATTCCTGTCTCATTCCTGTCTCAGTCCTGTCTCACCCCTGCCTCATTCCTGTCTCACCCCTGCCTCATTCCTGTCTCAGTCCTGTCTCAGTCCTGTCTCACCCCTGTCTCAGTCCTGTCTCACCCCTGCCTCATTCCTGTCTCAGTCCTGTCTCACCCCTGCCTCAGTCCTGTCTCACCCCTGTCTCGGCCCTGTCTCACCTCACCTGTCTTACCCCTGTCTCATTGCTGCCTCAGTCCTGTCTCACCCCTGTCTCACCCATCTCAGTCCTGTCTCACCCCTGTCTCAGTCCTGTCTCACCCCTGCCTCATTCCTGTCTCACCCCTGTCTCAGTCCTGTCTCACCCCTGTCTCAGTCCTGTCTCACCCCTGTTGAGTTGAGACATTTGGGACAGGTATAAACCTCCTGCCTCTTGTCTAGTTTGTCTAAAGTGTTGGGGCCTTCAGGGGCCCCGGAGGCTCCAGCCATGATGGTTAAAGATTTAATTACTTAAAGGATGTCAGTTGTGAACACTGTGGGCTCCACTGAAGCTCATCATAAACATTATTACAGCATCACTGAGTCCAAGTCCAGCTTCAAGTGGTTTATTATCTCAGTTTGTGTTGAGCTCAGAATTTAATAGGTTTGTGCTTAATTAACTAAATGAGCTCCAACAGTAAAATCCTGCTTTTCCATGAATGATGAGGAAGAATCATCTAATCTGATCAGATAAAAACATTTACTGCTTTAATACTCAACACTACACTTTACTGAGTACACTCACACTGTTACTGCAGGAACACAGTATTTGTACAGTGTGGTATTAGTACTTTTATCTGAGTACTTCACCTCCTCTGACAGGTGGCAGCAGGAGGCTCCTCCCACCTGATCCTCCTCTCTGAGCTCCTGGAAACTTGTCCTCATTTAACACTTGCAGCACATCCAGAGAGTGTGTGTGAGAGCAAACACACACTCACACACACACATCTTCACATCAGCTACACACACACACACACACAGGTGAACTCAGGAGCCATGTTGGCCCTCATGGCTGCTGGCTCCGTCTTCTTCCCCGGACTCTTCCTGCTGTCCAAACAGACTCTGAAACACATGATGGGATGGAGGGAGGGGGACGCTGCCATCGTATCTACACGGTAAGAACACACACACACACACACACACACACACACACACACACACACACACTCTATCCTTAACCCTCCAGTTTAACCCTTTGCAGATTTTCTTCTGCACAAACCTGAAAATGACAAACTAAACTAAAAGTCTTTGTAGTTTATTATCAAAAAGTCAGACTTGTTCTACGTGACCCTGAAACAAATGTACAGAGACACAAACATCATGTCTTCTTTTTAAATTGTATTTTATTTGTACTGTTTTGTCTGCACCCCTGCTGCAACATGAGCACCTGTTCTCTCGGTGACACCGGACTCTTAAAAGTACGGTGGCCCCGAGAGCTCAAACACACGCAAATACAGAAACGCTGCAGGTCACACAGAACACACAAGCTTTTAAACAGTTTAATTCACTTAATAGAAACAAAGATTTCTAATAAATATTGCATGTTTTGTTGAATTGGTATTCTAGTAATTAAGGTTAACGCTAGATTAACAACAAATATCTGAAATAATATCTGAATCTAGAGATCAAAATGTTAGAGAGGAAGGAAAAAAAAACTGACTTTGTTTTTGTGTTTTCCAAAACTGCTGACAGATAATCGACTTCAGTAACATCATGGGTGTGTCTGGGTGTGTGCGTCACTTTTTTGTGTCCCCTGGAAACTTCTGTGGATTTCCGTTGTGTCTGAACGATTAGCAGCTTTCTGTATTTGTTTGTGTTTTCTCACTTTGCAGCGTTTTCTTTTCTAAATGCTGTGTGTGTGTGTGTGTGTGTGTGTTGTCAAATTGATGAAGACGTTTTTCTGAATTTCATGTGTTTTCTTTAGTCGCAGTGTGTGTTGGCATCTCAGGGCCTCCGTATGTAAAATGGTTGACTCAGGTAGAACTGTGAAGCTCTCAAACACAAACACAGAACCTCCCAGCCTGTTTGTTAAAGTTCAGACGTAACAATGACACTTTAACAAACTTTTTTATGCCACAGTTGATTGATCAGATTATTTCTGTCCTCTCAGTCTGGTGTCGTCCATCCAGGCCGTCATGGCCTCATCAGCCGGGTGTATCATCGCCTCGTCCTGCAGCGACGTCGTGGAGGACAGGTGAGGACTAAATGTCTCTTTGTTTTTCTTTCTTTTCTCTTTCAAACCTTCTTTTTACCTTTCATCCTCCCTTTCTTCTCCTCCGTGTTGTTTCTTTAACTTCTTCAGTGTCTGTTCCTCACTTGCTCTCACACGTATTCAAATGAAGCAGTGTCTGTTTGCAATTTGCAAAATAAATCTCATGTTCAGCAGTGAACATATCTACTTGCACTGGGTGACACACACTGGAGGTTATTTGGACCCACACACCGTCCTGCTGCCCCACATACTCACTAACGCACCAAATGTGGATTCATCCGCCACTGAAAATAGTCCCCAACAAATGCACTATTTCCTCCTATATATATCTGAGAGGTGTTTTTAAAGATTTCCGTCTTCAGTAGGAACCAATGGGCTCGGAGCTGAGATCCACAGACGGGAAGTGAGACAGGACTGAGAGACGGACTGACATGTTGTTGGTTTGGTTCTGCACATGTGATTTATTGCATAAGAAAAATAATGATCTTGTCTTTGTGTTAGCTAAGTAAAGGATCTGAGTACTTCTTCTGCCACTGGTTCAAAACTTTACAAAATATCAAGCAAACTGTTCAAAGGATTGATTTTATTCTATAGACTCTAACTAAACTTCATTGATATTTATGCTGTTTTAAAGGTCTTTTTTATGCGTTGTCTTTGTGTGTGAATACTCAGAGCTGGTCTGAGACATAATTAAACTCTGCAGACGCTTGTTCCCCCCAGGAGCCAGCATTGTTTTGGCGTTTTATATTTTTTATTTATACTCTTGAAAACCTATGAGGTTTGTGTTTTAAAGAGAAATATCTCAACAACTATTATGGGATGGATTGTGATGAAATGTGCTTCATCATTCATGTTCCCCTCAGGATGAACTGTAATAACTCTGCTGATCCTCTGACTCTTCATCTAGCGCCATCATCAGGTC